>JABXNX010003565.1:0-27226 GCA_014843695.1 Archivesica marissinica | reverse complement strand
ATTGTATATAGTGCATGTCATTTCCCTATGTATCGTACTGGTATATAGTGTTGTATTGCCTATGTAACGTATTGGTATATAGTGTTGTATTGCCTATGTATAGTATTAGTATATCGTGTTGTATTGCCTATGTAACATATTAGTATAATGTTGTATTACCTATGTATCGTATTGGTATATAGTGTTGTATTGTCTATGTATCGTATTGGTATATTATGTTGTATTGCCTATGTATCGTATTGGTATATCGTGTTGTATTGCCTATGTATCGTATTGGTATATAGTGTTGTATTGCCTATGTATCGTATTGGTATATAGTGTTGTATTGCCTATGTATCGTATTGGTATATTATGTTGTATTGCCTGTGTATAGTATTGGTATATTATGTTGTATTGCCTATGTATCGTATTGGTATATTGTGTTGTATTGCCTATGTATCGTATTGGTATATAGTGTTGTATTGCCTATGTATCGTATTGGTATATCATGTTGTATTGCCTATGTATCATATTGGTATATCGTGTTGTATTGCCTATGTATCGTATTAGTATATCGTGTTGTATTGTCTATGTATCGTATTGGTATATCGTGTTGTATTGCCTATGTATCGTATTGGTATATAGTGTTGTATTGCCTATGTATCGTATTGGTATATCGTGTTGTATTGCCTATGTATCGTATTAGTATATAATGTTGTATTGCCTATGTATCGTATTGGTATATAGTGTTGTATTGCCTATGTATCGTATTGGTATATAGTGTTGTATTGCCTATGTATCGTATTGGTATATAGTGTTGTATTGCCTATGTATCGTATTAGTATATAGTGTTGTATTGCCTATGTATCGTATTGGTATATAGTGTTGTATTGCCATGTATCGTATTGGTATATAGTGTTGTATTGCCTATGTATCGTATTAGTATATCATGTTGTATTGCCTATGTATAGTATTGGAATATAGTGTTGTATTGCCTATATATCATATTGGTATATCATGTTGTATTGTATATGTATCGTAATGGTATATTATGTTGTATTGTCTATGTATCGTATTGGTATATTATGTTGTATTGTCTATGTATCGTATTGGTATATTATGTTGTATTGCCTATGTATCGTATTGGTATATAGTGTTGTATTGCCTATGTATCGTATTGGTATATAGTGTTGTATTGCCTATGTATCGTATTGGTATATCGTGTTGTATTGCCTATGTATCGTATTGGTATATTATGTTGTATTGCCTGTGTATCGTATTGGTATATCGTGTTGTATTGTCTATGTATCGTATTGGTATATTATGTTGTATTGCCTGTGTATTGTATTGGTATATCGTGTTGTGTTGTCTATGTATCGTATTGGTATATTATGTTGTATTGCCTATGTATCGTATTGGTATATTATGTTGTATTGCCTGTGTATTGTATTGGTATATCGTGTTGTATTGCCTATGTATCGTATTGGTATATTATGTTGCATTGTCTATGTATCGTATTGGTATATCGTGTTGTATTGCCTATGTATCGTATTGGTATATTATGTTGTATTGTCTATGTATCGTATTGGTATATTATGTTGTATTGCCTATGTAACGTATTGGTATATTATGTTATATTGCATAATTATGTATCGTATTGGTATATCATGTTGTATTGTCAATGTATCGTATTGGTATATTATGTTGTATTGCCTATGTAACGTATTGGTATATTATGTTATATTGCATAATTATGTATCGTATTGGTATATCATGTTGTATTGTCTATGTAACGTATTGGTATATTATGTTATATTGCATAATTATGTATCGTATTGGTATATAGTGTTGTATTGTCTATGTATCGTATTGGTATATCATGTTGTATTGCCTATGTATCGTATTGGTATATCGTGTTGTATTGTCTATGTATCGTATTGGTATATCGTGTTGTATTGCCTATGTATCGTATTGGTATATCGTGTTGTATTGCCTATGTATTGTATTGGTATATCGTGTTGTATTGTCTATGTATCGTATTGGTATATTATGTTGTATTGTCTATGTATCGTATTGGTATATTATGTTGTATTGTCTATGTATCGTATTGGTATATTATGTTGTATTGCCTGTGTATCGTATTAGTATATTATGTTGTATTGTCTATGTATTGTATTGGTATATCGTGTTGTATTGCCTATGTATCGTATTGGTATATCGTGTTGTATTGCCTATGTATCGTATTGGTATATTATGTTGTATTGCCTATGTATTGTATTGGTATATCGTGTTGTATTGTCTATGTATCGTATTGGTATATTATGTTGTATTGTCTATGTATCGTATTGGTATATTATGTTGTATTGTCTATGTATCGTATTGGTATATTATGTTGTATTGTCTATGTATCGTATTGGTATATTATGTTGTATTGCCTGTGTATCGTATTGGTATATTATGTTGTATTGTCTATGTATCGTATTGGTATATCGTGTTGTATTGCTATGTATCGTATTGGTATATTATGTTGTATTGCCTATGTATTGTATTGGTATATCGTGTTGTATTGCCTATGTATTGTATTGGTATATCGTGTTGTATTGTCTATGTATCGTATTGGTATATTATGTTGTATTGTCTATGTATCGTATTGGTATATTATGTTGTATTGTCTATGTATCGTATTGGTATATTATGTTGTATTGCCTATGTATCGTATTGGTATATAGTGTTGTATTGCCTATGTATCGTATTGGTATATAGTGTTGTATTGCCTATGTATACGTATTGGTATATCGTGTTGTATTGCCTATGTATCGTATTGGTATATTATGTTGTATTGCCTGTGTATCGTATTGGTATATCGTGTTGTATTGTCTATGTATCGTATTGGTATATTATGTTGTATTGCCTGTGTATTGTATTGGTATATCGTGTTGTGTTGTCTATGTATCGTATTGGTATATTATGTTGTATTGCCTATGTATCGTATTGGTATATTATGTTGTATTGCCTGTGTATTGTATTGGTATATCGTGTTGTATTGCCTATGTATCGTATTGGTATATTATGTTGCATTGTCTATGTATCGTATTGGTATATCGTGTTGTATTGCCTATGTATCGTATTGGTAAATTATGTTGTATTTTCTATGTATCGTATTGGTATATTATGTTGTATTGCCTATGTAACGTAATGGTATATTATGTTATATTGCATAATTATGTATCGTATTGGTATATCATGTTGTATTGTCTATGTATCGTATTGGTATATTATGTTGTATTGCCTATGTAACGTATTGGTATATTATGTTATATTGCATAATTATGTATCGTATTGGTATATCATGTTGTATTGTCTATGTAACGTATTGGTATATTATGTTATATTGCATAATTATGTATTGTATTGGTATATAGTGTTGTATTGTCTATGTATCGTATTGGTATATCGTGTTGTATTGCCTATGTATCGTATTGGTATATCGTGTTGTATTGCCTATGTATCGTATTGGTATATTATGTTGTATTGCCTATGTATTGTATTGGTATATCGTGTTGTATTGCTATGTATCGTATTGGTATATGGTGTTATATTGCCTGTGTATCGTATTGGTATATCGTGTTGTATTGCCTATGTATCGTATTGGTATATAGTGTTGTATTGTCTATATAGCATATTGGTATATCATGTTGTATTGCCTGTGTATCGTATTGGTATATAGTGTTGTATTGCCTATGTATCGTATTGGTATATCGTGTTGTATTGCCTATGTATCGTATTGGTATATAGTGTTGTATTGCCTATGTATCGTATTGGTATATCATGTTGTATTGCCTATGTATCGTATTGGTATATAGTGTTGTATTGCCTATGTATCGTATTGGTATATCGTGTTGTATTGCCTATGTATCGTATTGGTATATAGTGTTGTATTGCCTATGTATCGTATTGGTATATAGTGTTGTATTGCCTATGTATCGTATTGGTATATTGTGTTGTATTGCCTGTGTATCGTATTGGTATATCGTGTTGTATTGCCTATGTATCGTATTGGTATATAGTGTTGTATTGCCTATGTATCGTATTGGTATATCGTGTTGTATTGCCTATGTATCGTATTGGTATATAGTGTTGTATTGCCTATGTATCGTATTGGTATATCGTGTTGTATTGCCTATGTATCGTATTGGTATATCGTGTTGTATTGCCTGTGTATCATATTGGTATATCGTGTTGTATTGCCTATGTATCGTATTGGTATATGTTGTATTGCCTGTGTATAGTATTGGTATATAGTGTTGTATTGCCTATGTATCGTATTGGTATATCGTGTTGTATTGCCTGTGTATCATATTGGTATATCGTGTTGTATTGCCTATGTATCGTATTAGTATATCGTGTTGTATTGCCTGTGTATAGTATTGGAATATAGTGTTGTATTGCCTATATAGCATATTGGTATATCATGTTGTATTGCCTGTGTATCGTATTGGTATATCGTGTTGTATTGCCTATGTATCGTATAGGTATATCGTGTTGTATTGCCTGTGTATCATATTGGTACATCGTGTTGTATTGCCTATGTATCGTATTGGTATATCGTGTTGTATTGCCTATGTATCGTATTGGTATATTATGTTGTATTGTCTATGTATCGTATTGGTATATCGTGTTGTATTGCCTATGTATCGTATTGGTATATTGTGTTGTATTGCCTATGTATCGTATTGGTATATCGTGTTGTATTGCCTATGTATCGTATTGGTATATAGTGTTGTATTGCCTATGTATCGTATTGGTATATCGTGTTGTATTGCCTATGTATCGTATTGGTATATTGTGTTGTATTGCCTATGTATCGTATTGGTATATAGTGTTGTATTGCCTATGTATCGTATTGGTATATAGTGTTGTATTGCCTATGTATCGTATTGGTATATAGTGTTGTATTGCCTATGTATCGTATTGGTATATAGTGTTGTATTGCCTATGTATCGTATTGGTATATCATGTTGTATTGCCTATGTATCGTATTGGTATATAGTGTTGTATTGCCTATGTATCGTATTGGTATATAGTGTTGTATTGCCTATGTATCGTATTGGTATATAGTGTTGTATTGCCTATGTATCGTATTGGTATATCGTGTTGTATTGCCTATGTATCGTATTGGTATATTGTGTTGTATTGCCTATGTATCGTATTGGTATATAGTGTTGTATTGCCTATGTATCGTATTGGTATATCGTGTTGTATTGCCTGTGTATCATATTGGTATATCGTGTTGTATTGCCTATGTAGTGCATTGGTATATCGTGTTGTATTGCATGTGTATCGTATTGGTATATAGTGTTGTATTGCCTATGTATCGTATTGGTATATCGTGTTGTATTGCCTATGTATCGTATTGGTATATTATGTTGTATTGCCTATGTATCGTATTGGTATATAGTGTTGTATTGCCTATGTATCGTATTGGTATATCATGTTGTATTGCCTATGTATCGTATTGGTATATAGTGTTGTATTGCCTATGTATCGTATTGGTATATCGTGTTGTATTGCCTATGTATCGTATTGGTATATGGTGTTATATTGCCTGTGTATCGTATTGGTATATCGTGTTGTATTGCCTATGTATCGTATTGGTATATAGTGTTGTATTGCCTATATAGCATATTGGTATATCATGTTGTATTGCCTGTGTATCGTATTGGTATATAGTGTTGTATTGCCTATGTATCGTATTGGTATATCGTGTTGTATTGCCTGTGTATCGTATTGGTATATAGTGTTGTATTGCCTATGTATCGTATTAGTATATCGTGTTGTATTGCCTGTGTATAGTATTGGAATATAGTGTTGTATTGCCTATATAGCATATTGGTATATCATGTTGTATTGCCTATGTATCGTATTGGTATATAGTGTTGTATTGCCTATGTATCGTATTGGTATATCGTGTTGTATTGCCTATGTATCGTATAGGTATATCGTGTTGTATTGCCTGTGTATCATATTGGTACATCGTGTTGTATTGCCTATGTATCGTATTGGTATATTGTGTTGTATTGCCTGTGTATAGTATTGGTATATAGTGTTGTATTGCCTATGTATCGTATTGGTATATCGTGTTGTATTGCCTGTGTATCATATTGGTATATCGTGTTGTATTGCCTATGTAGTGCATTGGTATATCGTGTTGTATTGCATGTGTATCGTATTGGTATATAGTGTTGTATTGCCTATGTATCGTATTGGTATATAGTGTTGTATTGCCTATGTATCGTATTGGTATATCGTGTTGTATTGCCTATGTATCGTATTGGTATATCGTGTTGTATTGCCTATGTATCGTATTGGTATATTATGTTGTATTGCCTATGTATCGTATTGGTATATAGTGTTGTATTGCCTATGTATCGTATTGGTATATCGTGTTGTATTGCTTATGTATCGTATTGGTATATTGTGTTGTATTGCCTGTGTATAGTATTGGTATATAGTGTTGTATTGCCTATGTATCATGTTGGTATATTGTGTTGTATTGCATGTGTATCTTATTGGTATATCGTGTTGTATTGCCTATGTATCATACTAGTATATAGTGTTGTATTGCCTATATAGCATATTGGTATATCATGTTGTATTGCCTATGTATCGTATTAGTATATAGTGTTGTATTGCCTATGTATCGTATTGGTATATCGTGTTGTATTGCCTATGTATCGTATAGGTATATCGTGTTGTATTGCCTGTGTATCATATTGGTACATCGTGTTGTATTGCCTATGTATCGTATTGGTATATTGTGTTGTATTGCCTGTGTATAGTATTGGTATATAGTGTTGTATTGCCTATGTATCGTATTGGTATATCGTGTTGTATTGCCTGTGTATCATATTGGTATATCGTGTTGTATTGCCTATGTAGTGCATTGGTATATCGTGTTGTATTGCATGTGTATCGTATTGGTATATAGTGTTGTATTGCCTATGTATCGTATTGGTATATCGTGTTGTATTACTTATGTATCGTATTGGTATATTATGTTATATTGCCTATGTATCATATTGGTATATAGTGTTGTATTGCCTATGTATCGTATTGGTATATCATGTTGTATTGCCTATGTATCGTATTGGTATATAGTGTTGTATTGCCTATGTATCGTATTGGTATATCGTGTTGTATTGCCTGTGTATCATATTGGTATATCGTGTTGTATTGCCTATGTAGTGCATTGGTATATCGTGTTGTATTGCATGTGTATCGTATTGGTATATAGTGTTGTATTGCTTATGTATCGTATTGGTATATCATGTTGTATTGCCTATGTATCGTATTGGTATAGAGTGTTGTATTGCCTATGTATCATATTGGTATATAGTGTTGTATTGCCTATGTATCGTATTGGTATATCATGTTGTATTGCCTATGTATCGTATTGGGATATTGTGTTGTATTGCCTATGTATCGTATTGGTATATCGTGTTGTATTGCCTATGTATCGTATTGGTATATAGTGTTGTATTGCCTATGTATCGTATTGGTATATTATGTTGTATTGCCTATGTATCGTATTGGGATATTGTGTTGTATTGCCTGTGTATCGTATTGTATTGCCTATGTATCATACTAGTATATAGTGTTGTATTGCCTATATAGCATATTGGTATATCATGTTGTATTGCCTGTGTATCGTATTGGTAAATAGTGTTGTATTGCCTATGTATCGTATTGGTATATAGTGTTGTATTGCCTATGTATCGTATTGGTATATCGTGTTGTATTGCCTATGTATCGTATTGGTATATCGTGTTGTATTGCCTATGTATCGTATTGGTATATTATGTTGTATTGCCTATGTATCGTATTGGTATATAGTGTTGTATTCCCTATGTATCGTATTGGTATATCGTGTTGTATTGCTTATGTATCGTATTGTTATATTGTGTTGTATTGCCTGTGTATAGTATTGGTATATAGTGTTGTATTGCCTATGTATCGTATTGGTATATTGTGTTGTATTGCCTATGTATCATACTAGTATATAGTGTTGTATTGCCTATATAGCATATTGGTATATCATGTGGTATTGCCTATGTATCGTATTGGTATATAGTGTTGTATTGCCTATGTATCGTATTGGTATATCGTGTTGTATTGCCTATGTATCGTATAGGTATATCGTGTTGTATTGCCTGTGTATCATATTGGTACATCGTGTTGTATTGCCTATGTATCGTATTGGTATATTGTGTTGTATTGCCTGTGTATAGTATTGGTATATAGTGTTGTATTGCCTATGTATCGTATTGGTATATCGTGTTGTATTGCCTGTGTATCATATTGGTATATCGTGTTGTATTGCCTATGTAGTGCATTGGTATATCGTGTTGTATTGCATGTGTATCGTATTGGTATATAGTGTTGTATTGCCTATGTATCGTATTGGTATATCGTGTTGTATTACTTATGTATCGTATTAATATATTATGTTATATTGCCTATGTATCGTATTGGTATATAGTGTTGTATTGCTTATGTATCGTATTGGTATAGAGTGTTGTATTGCCTATGTATCGTATTGGTATATAGTGTTGTATTGCCTATGTATCGTATTGGTATATAGTGTTGTATTGCTTATGTATCGTATTGGTATATATTGTTGTATTGCCTATGTATCGTATTGGTATATAGTGTTGTATTGCCTATGTATCGTATTGGTATATAGTGTTGTATTGCTTATGTATCGTATTGGTATATAGTGTTGTATTGCCTGTGTAACATATTGGTATATAGTGTTGTATTGCCTGTGTAACATATTGGTATATAGTGTTGTATTGCCTATGTATCGTATTGGTATATCATGTTGTATTACCTGTGTATTGTATTGGTATATAGTGTTGTATTACCTATGTATCGTATTAGTATATAGTGTTCTATTGCCTGTGTAACATATTAGTATATAGTGTTGTATTGCCTTTGTAACATATTGGTATATAGTGTTGTATTGCCTATGTATCGTATTGGTATATCGTGTTGTATTGCCTATGTATAGTATTGGTATATCGTGTTGTATTGCCTATGTATAGTATTGGTATATTATGTTGTATTGTCTATGTATCGTATTGGTATATTGTGTTGTATTGCCTATGTATCGTATTGGTATATAGTGTTGTATTGCCTATATAGCATATTGGTATATCATGTTGTATTGCCTGTGTATCGTATTGGTATATAGTGTTGTATTGCCTATGTATCGTATTGGTATATCGTGTTGTATTGCCTATGTATCGTATTGGTATATGGTGTTATATTGCCTGTGTATCGTATTGGTATATCGTGTTGTATTGCCTATGTATCGTATTGGTATATAGTGTTGTATTGCCTATATAGCATATTGGTATATCATGTTGTATTGCCTGTGTATCGTATTGGTATATAGTGTTGTATTGCCTATGTATCGTATTAGTATATCGTGTTGTATTGCCTGTGTATCGTATTGGTATATAGTGTTGTATTGCCTATATAGCATATTGGTATATCATGTTGTATTGCCTATGTATCGTATTGGTATATAGTGTTGTATTGCCTATGTATCGTATTGGTATATCGTGTTGTATTGCCTATGTATCGTATAGGTATATCGTGTTGTATTGCCTGTGTATCATATTGGTACATCGTGTTGTATTGCCTATGTATCGTATTGGTATATTGTGTTGTATTGCCTGTGTATAGTATTGGTATATAGTGTTGTATTGCCTATGTATCGTATTGGTATATCGTGTTGTATTGCCTGTGTATCATATTGGTATATCGTGTTGTATTGCCTATGTAGTGCATTGGTATATCGTGTTGTATTGCATGTGTATCGTATTGGTATATAGTGTTGTATTGCCTATGTATCGTATTGGTATATAGTGTTGTATTGCCTATGTATCGTATTGGTATATCGTGTTGTATTGCCTATGTATCGTATTGGTATATCGTGTTGTATTGCCTATGTATCGTATTGGTATATGTGTTGTATTGCCTTGTATCGTATTGGTATATTGTTGTATTGCCTATGTATCGTATTGGTATATAGTGTTGTATTGCCTATGTATCGTATTGGTATATCGTGTTGTATTGCCTATGTATCGTATTGGTATATTGTGTTGTATTGCCTGTGTATAGTATTGGTATATAGTGTTGTATTGCCTATGTATCATGTTGGTATATTGTGTTGTATTGCATGTGTATCTTATTGGTATATCGTGTTGTATTGCCTATGTATCATACTAGTATATAGTGTTGTATTGCCTATATAGCATATTGGTATATCATGTTGTATTGCCTATGTATCGTATTAGTATATAGTGTTGTATTGCCTATGTATCGTATTGGTATATCGTGTTGTATTGCCTATGTATCGTATAGGTATATCGTGTTGTATTGCCTGTGTATCATATTGGTACATCGTGTTGTATTGCCTATGTATCGTATTGGTATATTGTGTTGTATTGCCTGTGTATAGTATTGGTATATAGTGTTGTATTGCCTATGTATCGTATTGGTATATCGTGTTGTATTGCCTGTGTATCATATTGGTATATCGTGTTGTATTGCCTATGTATCGTATTAGTATATCGTGTTGTATTGCCTGTGTATAGTATTGGAATATAGTGTTGTATTGCCTATATAGCATATTGGTATATCATGTTGTATTGCCTGTGTATCGTATTGGTATATCGTGTTGTATTGCCTATGTATCGTATAGGTATATCGTGTTGTATTGCCTGTGTATCATATTGGTACATCGTGTTGTATTGCCTATGTATCGTATTGGTATATTGTGTTGTATTGCCTGTGTATAGTATTGGTATATAGTGTTGTATTGCCTATATAGCATATTGGTATATCATGTTGTATTGCCTGTGTATCGTATTGGTATATAGTGTTGTATTGCCTATGTATCGTATTGGTATATCGTGTTGTATTGCCTATGTATCGTATTGGTATATGGTGTTGTATTGCCTGTGTATATTGTGCCTATGTATCGTATTGGTATATAGTGTTGTATTGCCTATTACATATTGGTATATCATGTTGTATTGCCTGTGTATCGTATGGTATATGTGTGTATTGCTATGTATCGTATAGTATATCGTGTTGTATTGCCTTGTATGTATTGGTATATAGTGTTGTATTGCCTATTACAATTGTTGTATTGCCTATGTATCGTATTGGTATATTGTTGTATTGCCTATGTATCGTATTGGTATATCGTGTTGTATTGCCTATGTATCGTATTGGTATATGTGTTGTATTGCTTGTATCTATTGAATTGTGTATTGCTATGTATCGTATTGGTATATGTGTTGTATTGCCTATGTATCGTATTGGTATATCGTGTTGTATTGCCTATGTATCGTATTGGTATATTATGTTGTATTGCCTATGTATCGTATTGGTATATCGTGTTGTATTGCCTATGTATCGTATTGGTATATCGTGTTGTATTGCCTATGTATCGTATTGGTATATAGTGTTGTATTGCCTATGTATCGTATTGGTATATCGTGTTGTATTGCCTATGTATCGTATTGGTATATCGTGTTGTATTGCCTATGTATCGTATTGGTATATTGTGTTGTATTGCCTATGTATCGTATTGGTATATAGTGTTGTATTGCCTATGTATCGTATTGGTATATCGTGTTGTATTGCCTATGTATCGTATTGGTATATTGTGTTGTATTGCCTGTGTATCGTATTGGTATATAGTGTTGTATTGCCTATGTATCATTTGGTATATTGTTGTATTGCTGTGTATCGTATTGGTATATCGTGTTGTATTGCCTATGTATCTATGTATAACCACTATTGGTATATTGTGTATTCCACTATGTATCGTATTGGTATATCGTGTTGTATTGCCTATGTATCGTATTGGTATATCGTGTTGTATTGCCTGTGTATCATATTGGTATATCGTGTTGTATTGCTATGTATCGTATTGGTATATAGTGTTGTATTGCCTATGTATCGTATTGGTATATCGTGTTGTATTGCCTATGTATCGTATTGGTATATCGTGTTGTATTGCTATGTATCGTATTGGTATATTATGTTGTATTGCCTTGTATATGTATATCTATGTATCGTATTGTATATATGTTGTATTGCCTATGTATCGTATTGGTATATTATGTTGTATTGCCTATGTATCGTATTGGTATATCGTGTTGTATTGCCTATGTATCGTATTGGTATATTATGTTGTATTGCCTATGTATCGTATTGGTATATCGTGTTGTATTGCCTATGTATCGTATTGGTATATTATGTTGTATTGCCTATGTATCGTATTGGTATATTGTGTTGTATTGCCTATGTATCGTATTGGTATATCATGTTGTATTGCCTATGTATCGTATTGGTATATAGTGTTGTATTGCCTATGTATCGTATTGGTATATCGTGTTGTATTGCCTATGTATCGTATTGGTATTGTGTTGTATTGCCTATGTATCGTATTGGTATATCGTGTTGTATTGCCTATGTATCGTATTGGTATATAGTGTTGTATTGCCTATGTATCGTATTGGTATATCGTGTTGTATTGCCTGTGTATCGTATTGGTATATAGTGTTGTATTGCCTATGTATCGTATTAGTATATCGTGTTGTATTGCCTATGTATCGTATTGGTATATAGTGTTGTATTGCCTATATAGCATATTGGTATATCATGTTGTATTGCCTATGTATCGTATTGGTATATAGTGTTGTATTGCCTATGTATCGTATTGGTATATCGTGTTGTATTGCCTATGTATCGTATAGGTATATCGTGTTGTATTGCCTGTGTATCATATTGGTACATCGTGTTGTATTGCCTATGTATCGTATTGGTATATTGTGTTGTATTGCCTGTGTATAGTATTGGTATATAGTGTTGTATTGCCTATGTATCGTATTGGTATATCGTGTTGTATTGCCTGTGTATCATATTGGTATATCGTGTTGTATTGCCTATGTAGTGCATTGGTATATCGTGTTGTATTGCATGTGTATCGTATTGGTATATAGTGTTGTATTGCCTATGTATCGTATTGGTATATAGTGTTGTATTGCCTATGTATCGTATTGGTATATCGTGTTGTATTGCCTATGTATCGTATTGGTATATCGTGTTGTATTGCCTATGTATCGTATTGGTATATTATGTTGTATTGCCTATGTATCGTATTGGTATATAGTGTTGTATTGCCTATGTATCGTATTGGTATATCATGTTGTATTGCCTATGTATCGTATTGGTATATTATGTTGTATTGCCTATGTATTGTATTGGTATATCGTGTTGTATTGCTATGTATCGTATTGGTATATGGTGTTATATTGCCTGTGTATCGTATTGGTATATCGTGTTGTATTGCCTATGTATCGTATTGGTATATAGTGTTGTATTGTCTATAGCATATTGGTATATCATGTTGTATTGCCTGTGTATCGTATTGGTATATAGTGTTGTATTGCCTATGTATCGTATTAGTATATCGTGTTGTATTGCCTATGTATCGTATTGGTATATAGTGTTGTATTGCCTATAGCATATTGGTATATCATGTTGTATTGCCTATGTATCGTATTGGTATATAGTGTTGTATTGCCTATGTATCGTATTGGTATATCGTGTTGTATTGCCTATGTATCGTATAGGTATATCGTGTTGTATTGCCTGTGTATCATATTGGTACATCGTGTTGTATTGCCTATGTATCGTATTGGTATATTGTGTTGTATTGCCTGTGTATAGTATTGGTATATAGTGTTGTATTGCCTATGTATCGTATTGGTATATAGTGTTGTATTGCTTATGTATCGTATTGGTATATAGTGTTGTATTGCCTGTGTAACATATTGGTATATAGTGTTGTATTGCCTGTGTAACATATTGGTATATAGTGTTGTATTGCCTATGTATCGTATTGGTATATCATGTTGTATTACCTGTGTATTGTATTGGTATATAGTGTTGTATTGCCTATGTATCATATTGGTATATTATGTTATATTGCCTATGTATCGTATTAGTATATATTGTTGTATTGCCTATGTATCGTATTGGTATATAGTGTTGTATTGTTTATGTATCGTATTGGTATATAGTGTTGTATTGCCTATGTATCGTATTGGTATATCGTGTTGTATTGCCTATGTATCGTATTGGTATATCGTGTTGTATTGCCTATGTATCGTATTGGTATATCGTGTTGTATTGCCTGTGTATCGTATTGGTATATCGTGTTGTATTGCCTATGTATCGTATTGGTATATAGTGTTGTATTGCCTATGTATCGTATTGGTATATCGTGTTGTATTGCCTGTGTATATTATTTGTATATAGTGTTGTATTGCCTATGTATCGTACTGGTATATAGTGTTGTATTGCCTGTGTATCGTATTGGTATATAGTGTTGTATTGCCTGTGTATAGTATTGGTATATCGTGTTGTATTGCCTGTGTAACATATTAGTATAGTGTTGTATTACCTATGTATCGTATTAGTATATAGTGTTGTATTGCCTGTGTAACATATTAGTATATAGTGTTGTATTGCCTTTGTAACATATTGGTATATAGTGTTGTATTGCCTATGTATCGTATTGGTATATCGTGTTGTATTGCCTATGTATAGTATTGGTATATCGTGTTGTATTGCCTATGTATAGTATTGGTATATTATGTTGTATTGTCTATGTATCGTATTGGTATATTGTGTTGTATTGCCTATGTATCGTATTGGTATATAGTGTTGTATTGCCTATATAGCATATTGGTATATCATGTTGTATTGCCTGTGTATCGTATTGGTATATAGTGTTGTATTGCCTATGTATCGTATTTGTATATCGTGTTGTATTGCCTATGTATCGTATTGGTATATGGTGTTATATTGCCTGTGTATCGTATTGGTATATCGTGTTGTATTGCCTATGTATCGTATTGGTATATAGTGTTGTATTGCCTATATAGCATATTGGTATATCATGTTGTATTGCCTGTGTATCGTATTGGTATATAGTGTTGTATTGCCTATGTATCGTATTGGTATATCGTGTTGTATTGCCTGTGTATATTATTTGTATATAGTGTTGTATTGCCTATGTATCGTACTGGTATATAGTGTTGTATTGCCTGTGTATCGTATTGGTATATAGTGTTGTATTGCCTGTGTATAGTATTGGTATATCGTGTTGTATTGCCTGTGTAACATATTAGTATAGTGTTGTATTACCTATGTATCGTATTAGTATATAGTGTTGTATTGCCTGTGTAACATATTAGTATATAGTGTTGTATTGCCTTTGTAACATATTGGTATATAGTGTTGTATTGCCTATGTATCGTATTGGTATATCGTGTTGTATTGCCTATGTATCGTATTGGTATATCGTGTTGTATTGCCTATGTATCGTATTGGTATATAGTGTTGTATTGCCTATGTATCGTATTGGTATATTGTGTTGTATTGCCTATGTATCGTATTGGTATATAGTGTTGTATTGCCTATGTATCATATTGGTATATCATGTTGTATTGCCTGTGTATCGTATTGGTATATAGTGTTGTATTGCCTATGTATCGTATTTGTATATCGTGTTGTATTGCCTATGTATCGTATTGGTATATGGTGTTATATTGCCTGTGTATCGTATTGGTATATCGTGTTGTATTGCCTATGTATCGTATTGGTATATAGTGTTGTATTGCCTATATAGCATTGGTATATCATGTTGTATTGCCTGTGTATCGTATTGGTATATAGTGTTGTATTGCCTATGTATCGTATTAGTATATCGTGTTGTATTGCCTGTGTATCGTATTGGTATATAGTGTTGTATTGCCTATGTATCGTATTAGTATATCGTGTTGTATTGCCTGTGTATAGTATTGGAATATAGTGTTGTATTGCCTATATAGCATATTGGTATATCATGTTGTATTGCCTATGTATCGTATTGGTATATAGTGTTGTATTGCCTATGTATCGTATTGGTATATCGTGTTGTATTGCCTATGTATCGTATTGGTATATCGTGTTGTATTGCCTGTGTATCATATTGGTATATCGTGTTGTATTGCCTATGTATCGTATTGGTATATTGTGTTGTATTGCCTGTGTATAGTATTGGTATATAGTGTTGTATTGCCTATGTATCGTATTGGTATATAGTGTTGTATTGCCTATGTATCGTATTGGTATATCGTGTTGTATTGCCTATGTATCGTATTGGTATATAGTGTTGTATTGCCTGTGTATCGTATTGGTATATAGTGTTGTATTGCCTATGTATCGTATTGGTATATCGTGTTGTATTGCCTATGTATCGTATTGGTATATCGTGTTGTATTGCCTATGTATCGTATTGGTATATTATGTTGTATTGCCTATGTATCGTATTGGTATATTGTGTTGTATTGCCTATGTATCGTATTGGTATATAGTGTTGTATTGCCTATGTATCGTATTGGTATATCGTGTTGTATTGCCTATGTATCGTATTGGTATATCGTGTTGTATTGCCTATGTATCGTATTGGTATATCGTGTTGTATTGCCTATGTATCGTATTGGTATATCGTGTTGTATTGCCTATGTATCGTATTGGTATATCGTGTTGTATTGCCTATGTATCGTATTGGTATATAGTGTTGTATTGCCTATATAGCATATTGGTATATCATGTTGTATTGCCTGTGTATCGTATTGGTATATAGTGTTGTATTGCCTATGTATCGTATTGGTATATCGTGTTGTATTGCCTATGTATCGTATTGGTATATCGTGTTGTATTGCCTATGTATCGTATTGGTATATCGTGTTGTATTGCCTATGTATCGTATTGGTATATCGTGTTGTATTGCCTATGTATCGTATTGGTATATTGTGTTGTATTGCCTGTGTATAGTATTGGTATATAGTGTTGTATTGCCTATGTATCATGTTGGTATATTGTGTTGTATTGCATGTGTATCTTATTGGTATATCGTGTTGTATTGCCTATGTATCATACTAGTATATAGTGTTGTATTGCCTATATAGCATATTGGTATATCATGTTGTATTGCCTATGTATCGTATTGGTATATAGTGTTGTATTGCCTATGTATCGTATTGGTATATCGTGTTGTATTGCCTATGTATCGTATAGGTATATCGTGTTGTATTGCCTGTGTATCATATTGGTACATCGTGTTGTATTGCCTATGTATCGTATTGGTATATTGTGTTGTATTGCCTGTGTATAGTATTGGTATATAGTGTTGTATTGCCTATGTATCGTATTGGTATATCGTGTTGTATTGCCTGTGTATCATATTGGTATATCGTGTTGTATTGCCTATGTATCGTATTAGTATATCGTGTTGTATTGCCTGTGTATAGTATTGGAATATAGTGTTGTATTGCCTATATAGCATATTGGTATATCATGTTGTATTGCCTGTGTATCGTATTGGTATATCGTGTTGTATTGCCTATGTATCGTATAGGTATATCGTGTTGTATTGCCTGTGTATCATATTGGTACATCGTGTTGTATTGCCTATGTATCGTATTGGTATATTGTGTTGTATTGCCTGTGTATAGTATTGGTATATAGTGTTGTATTGCCTATATAGCATATTGGTATATCATGTTGTATTGCCTGTGTATCGTATTGGTATATAGTGTTGTATTGCCTATGTATCGTATTGGTATATCGTGTTGTATTGCCTATGTATCGTATTGGTATATGGTGTTGTATTGCCTGTGTATCGTATTGGTATATCGTGTTGTATTGCCTATGTATCGTATTGGTATATAGTGTTGTATTGCCTATATAGCATATTGGTATATCATGTTGTATTGCCTGTGTATCGTATTGGTATATAGTGTTGTATTGCCTATGTATCGTATTAGTATATCGTGTTGTATTGCCTATGTATCGTATTGGTATATAGTGTTGTATTGCCTATATAGCATATTGGTATATCATGTTGTATTGCCTATGTATCGTATTGGTATATAGTGTTGTATTGCCTATGTATCGTATTGGTATATCGTGTTGTATTGCCTATGTATCGTATAGGTATATCGTGTTGTATTGCCTGTGTATCATATTGGTACATCGTGTTGTATTGCCTATGTATCGTATTGGTATATTGTGTTGTATTGCCTGTGTATAGTATTGGTATATAGTGTTGTATTGCCTATGTATCGTATTGGTATATCGTGTTGTATTGCCTGTGTATCATATTGGTATATCGTGTTGTATTGCCTATGTAGTGCATTGGTATATCGTGTTGTATTGCATGTGTATCGTATTGGTATATAGTGTTGTATTGCCTATGTATCGTATTGGTATATCGTGTTGTATTACTTATGTATCGTATTGGTATATTATGTTATATTGCCTATGTATCATATTGGTATATAGTGTTGTATTGCCTATGTATCGTATTGGTATATCATGTTGTATTGCCTATGTATCGTATTGGTATATAGTGTTGTATTGCCTATGTATCGTATTGGTATATCATGTTGTATTGCCTATGTATCGTATTGGTATATTATGTTGTATTGCCTATGTATTGTATTGGTATATCGTGTTGTATTGCTATGTATCGTATTGGTATATGGTGTTATATTGCCTGTGTATCGTATTGGTATATCGTGTTGTATTGCCTATGTATCGTATTGGTATATAGTGTTGTATTGTCTATATAGCATATTGGTATATCATGTTGTATTGCCTGTGTATCGTATTGGTATATAGTGTTGTATTGCCTATGTATCGTATTAGTATATCGTGTTGTATTGCCTATGTATCGTATTGGTATATAGTGTTGTATTGCCTATATAGCATATTGGTATATCATGTTGTATTGCCTATGTATCGTATTGGTATATAGTGTTGTATTGCCTATGTATCGTATTGGTATATCGTGTTGTATTGCCTATGTATCGTATAGGTATATCGTGTTGTATTGCCTGTGTATCATATTGGTACATCGTGTTGTATTGCCTATGTATCGTATTGGTATATTGTGTTGTATTGCCTGTGTATAGTATTGGTATATAGTGTTGTATTGCCTATGTATCGTATTGGTATATAGTGTTGTATTGCTTATGTATCGTATTGGTATATAGTGTTGTATTGCCTGTGTAACATATTGGTATATAGTGTTGTATTGCCTGTGTAACATATTGGTATA
This sequence comes from Archivesica marissinica, assembly GCA_014843695.1. Lineage (NCBI taxonomy): Eukaryota > Metazoa > Mollusca > Bivalvia > Venerida > Vesicomyidae > Archivesica > Archivesica marissinica. The sequence continues at coordinate 7,989 of JABXNX010003565.1, read as the reverse complement.
TAGTGTTGTATTGCCTATGTATCGTATTGGTATATCATGTTGTATTACCTGTGTATTGTATTGGTATATAGTGTTGTATTGCCTATGTATCATATTGGTATATTATGTTATATTGCCTATGTATCGTATTAGTATATATTGTTGTATTGCCTATGTATCGTATTGGTATATAGTGTTGTATTGTTTATGTATCGTATTGGTATATAGTGTTGTATTGCCTATGTATCGTATTGGTATATCGTGTTGTATTGCCTATGTATCGTATTGGTATATCGTGTTGTATTGCCTATGTATCGTATTGGTATATCGTGTTGTATTGCCTGTGTATCGTATTGGTATATCGTGTTGTATTGCCTATGTATCGTATTGGTATATAGTGTTGTATTGCCTATGTATCGTATTGGTATATCGTGTTGTATTGCCTGTGTATATTATTTGTATATAGTGTTGTATTGCCTATGTATCGTACTGGTATATAGTGTTGTATTGCCTGTGTATCGTATTGGTATATAGTGTTGTATTGCCTGTGTATAGTATTGGTATATCGTGTTGTATTGCCTGTGTAACATATTAGTATAGTGTTGTATTACCTATGTATCGTATTAGTATATAGTGTTGTATTGCCTGTGTAACATATTAGTATATAGTGTTGTATTGCCTTTGTAACATATTGGTATATAGTGTTGTATTGCCTATGTATCGTATTGGTATATCGTGTTGTATTGCCTATGTATAGTATTGGTATATCGTGTTGTATTGCCTATGTATAGTATTGGTATATTATGTTGTATTGTCTATGTATCGTATTGGTATATTGTGTTGTATTGCCTATGTATCGTATTGGTATATAGTGTTGTATTGCCTATATAGCATATTGGTATATCATGTTGTATTGCCTGTGTATCGTATTGGTATATAGTGTTGTATTGCCTATGTATCGTATTTGTATATCGTGTTGTATTGCCTATGTATCGTATTGGTATATGGTGTTATATTGCCTGTGTATCGTATTGGTATATCGTGTTGTATTGCCTATGTATCGTATTGGTATATAGTGTTGTATTGCCTATATAGCATATTGGTATATCATGTTGTATTGCCTGTGTATCGTATTGGTATATAGTGTTGTATTGCCTATGTATCGTATTGGTATATCGTGTTGTATTGCCTGTGTATATTATTTGTATATAGTGTTGTATTGCCTATGTATCGTACTGGTATATAGTGTTGTATTGCCTGTGTATCGTATTGGTATATAGTGTTGTATTGCCTGTGTATAGTATTGGTATATCGTGTTGTATTGCCTGTGTAACATATTAGTATAGTGTTGTATTACCTATGTATCGTATTAGTATATAGTGTTGTATTGCCTGTGTAACATATTAGTATATAGTGTTGTATTGCCTTTGTAACATATTGGTATATAGTGTTGTATTGCCTATGTATCGTATTGGTATATCGTGTTGTATTGCCTATGTATAGTATTGGTATATCGTGTTGTATTGCCTATGTATAGTATTGGTATATTATGTTGTATTGTCTATGTATCGTATTGGTATATTGTGTTGTATTGCCTATGTATCGTATTGGTATATAGTGTTGTATTGCCTATATAGCATATTGGTATATCATGTTGTATTGCCTGTGTATCGTATTGGTATATAGTGTTGTATTGCCTATGTATCGTATTTGTATATCGTGTTGTATTGCCTATGTATCGTATTGGTATATGGTGTTATATTGCCTGTGTATCGTATTGGTATATCGTGTTGTATTGCCTATGTATCGTATTGGTATATAGTGTTGTATTGCCTATATAGCATATTGGTATATCATGTTGTATTGCCTGTGTATCGTATTGGTATATAGTGTTGTATTGCCTATGTATCGTATTAGTATATCGTGTTGTATTGCCTGTGTATCGTATTGGTATATAGTGTTGTATTGCCTATGTATCGTATTAGTATATCGTGTTGTATTGCCTGTGTATAGTATTGGAATATAGTGTTGTATTGCCTATATAGCATATTGGTATATCATGTTGTATTGCCTATGTATCGTATTGGTATATAGTGTTGTATTGCCTATGTATCGTATTGGTATATCGTGTTGTATTGCCTATGTATCGTATAGGTATATCGTGTTGTATTGCCTGTGTATCATATTGGTACATCGTGTTGTATTGCCTATGTATCGTATTGGTATATTGTGTTGTATTGCCTGTGTATAGTATTGGTATATAGTGTTGTATTGCCTATGTATCGTATTGGTATATCGTGTTGTATTGCCTGTGTATCATATTGGTATATCGTGTTGTATTGCCTATGTAGTGCATTGGTATATCGTGTTGTATTGCATGTGTATCGTATTGGTATATAGTGTTGTATTGCCTATGTATCGTATTGGTATATAGTGTTGTATTGCCTATGTATCGTATTGGTATATCGTGTTGTATTGCCTATGTATCGTATTGGTATATCGTGTTGTATTGCCTATGTATCGTATTGGTATATTATGTTGTATTGCCTATGTATCGTATTGGTATATAGTGTTGTATTGCCTATGTATCGTATTGGTATATCATGTTGTATTGCCTATGTATCGTATTGGTATATTATGTTGTATTGCCTATGTATTGTATTGGTATATCGTGTTGTATTGCTATGTATCGTATTGGTATATGGTGTTATATTGCCTGTGTATCGTATTGGTATATCGTGTTGTATTGCCTATGTATCGTATTGGTATATAGTGTTGTATTGTCTATATAGCATATTGGTATATCATGTTGTATTGCCTGTGTATCGTATTGGTATATAGTGTTGTATTGCCTATGTATCGTATTAGTATATCGTGTTGTATTGCCTATGTATCGTATTGGTATATAGTGTTGTATTGCCTATATAGCATATTGGTATATCATGTTGTATTGCCTATGTATCGTATTGGTATATAGTGTTGTATTGCCTATGTATCGTATTGGTATATCGTGTTGTATTGCCTATGTATCGTATAGGTATATCGTGTTGTATTGCCTGTGTATCATATTGGTACATCGTGTTGTATTGCCTATGTATCGTATTGGTATATTGTGTTGTATTGCCTGTGTATAGTATTGGTATATAGTGTTGTATTGCCTATGTATCGTATTGGTATATAGTGTTGTATTGCCTATGTATCGTATTGGTATATAGTGTTGTATTGCCTGTGTAACATATTGGTATATAGTGTTGTATTGCCTGTGTAACATATTGGTATATAGTGTTGTATTGCCTATGTATCGTATTGGTATATCATGTTGTATTACCTGTGTATTGTATTGGTATATAGTGTTGTATTGCCTATGTATCATATTGGTATATTATGTTATATTGCCTATGTATCGTATTAGTATATATTGTTATATGTATCGTATTGTATAGTGTTGTATTGCCTATGTATCGTATTGGTATATAGTGTTGTATTGCCTATGTATCGTATTGGTATATAGTGTTGTATTGCCTATGTATCGTATTGGTATATCGTGTTGTATTGCCTATGTATCGTATTGGTATATCGTGTTGTATTGCCTATGTATCGTATTGGTATATCGTGTTGTATTGCCTATGTATCGTATTGGTATATCGTGTTGTATTGCCTATGTATCGTATTGGTATATAGTGTTGTATTGCCTATGTATCGTATTGGTATATAGTGTTGTATTGCCTATGTATCGTATTGGTATATCTGTTGTATTGCCTGTGTATCGTATTGGTATATAGTGTTGTATTGCCTATGTATCATATTGGTATATGTGTTGTATTGCCTATGTATCGTATTGGTATATAGTGTTGTATTGCCTATGTATCGTATTGGTATATAGTGTTGTATTGCCTATGTATCGTATTGGTATATCGTGTTGTATTGCCTGTGTATCGTATTGGTATATCGTGTTGTATTGCCTATGTATCGTATTGGTATATTGTGTTGTATTGCCTGTGTATCGTATTGGTATATAGTGTTGTATTGCCTATGTATCGTATTGGTATATCGTGTTGTATTGCCTATGTATCGTATTGGTATATCGTGTTGTATTGCCTATGTATCGTATTGGTATATCGTGTTGTATTGCCTATGTATCGTATTGGTATATAGTGTTGTATTGCCTATGTATCGTATTGGTATATAGTGTTGTATTGCCTATGTATCGTATTGGTATATAGTGTTGTATTGCCTATGTATCGTATTGGTATATCGTGTTGTATTGCCTATGTATCGTATTGGTATATACCAAAAACTTATCGTATTGGTATATCATGTTGTATTGCCTGTGTATCGTATTGGTATATAGTGTTGTATTGCCTATGTATCGTATTGGTATATCGTGTTGTATTGCCTATGTATCGTATTGGTATATAGTGTTGTATTGCCTATATAGCATATTGGTATATCATGTTGTATTGCCTATGTATCGTATTGGTATATAGTGTTGTATTGCCTATGTATCGTATTGGTATATCGTGTTGTATTGCCTATGTATCGTATTGGTATATCGTGTTGTATTGCCTGTGTATCATATTGGTATATCGTGTTGTATTGCCTATGTATCGTATTGGTATATTGTGTTGTATTGCCTATGTATCGTATTGGTATATAGTGTTGTATTGCCTATGTATCGTATTGGTATATAGTGTTGTATTGCCTATGTATCGTATTGGTATATAGTGTTGTATTGCCTATGTACTATTGGTATATTGTTGTATTGCCTATGTACGTATTGGATATTGTTGTATTGCCTGTATATCGTATTGTATTGCCTATGTATCATACTAGTATATAGTGTTGTATTGCCTATATAGCATATTGGTATATCATGTTGTATTGCCTGTGTATCGTATTGGTATATAGTGTTGTATTGCCTATGTATCGTATTGGTATATAGTGTTGTATTGCCTATGTATCGTATTGGTATATCGTGTTGTATTGCCTATGTATCGTATTGGTATATAGTGTTGTATTGCCTATGTATCGTATTGGTATATTATGTTGTATTGCCTATGTATCGTATTGGGATATTGTGTTGTATTGCCTGTGTATCGTATTGTATTGCCTATGTATCATACTAGTATATAGTGTTGTATTGCCTATATAGCATATTGGTATATCATGTTGTATTGCCTGTGTATCGTATTGGTAAATAGTGTTGTATTGCCTATGTATCGTATTGGTATATAGTGTTGTATTGCCTATGTATCGTATTGGTATATCGTGTTGTATTGCCTGTGTATAGTATTGGTATATCGTGTTGTATTGCCTGTGTAACATATTAGTATAGTGTTGTATTGCCTATGTATCGTATTAGTATATAGTGTTGTATTGCCTGTGTAACATATTAGTATATAGTGTTGTATTGCCTATGTAACATATTGGTATATAGTGTTGTATTGCCTATGTATCGTATTGGTATATCGTGTTGTATTGCCTATGTATCGTATTGGTATATAGTGTTGTATTGCCTATGTATTATTGGTATATATGTTGTATTGCCTATGTATCGTATTGGTATATTGTGTTGTATTGCCTATGTATGTATTGTATATATGTTGTATTGCCTATTATATTGGTATATCATGTTGTATTGCCTATGTATCGTATTGGTATAGTGTTGTATTGCCTATGTATCGTATTGGTATATCGTGTTGTATTGCCTATGTATCGTATTGGTATATAGTGTTGTATTGCCTATGTATCGTATTGGTATATCTGTTGTATTGCCTATGTATCGTATTGGTATATCGTGTTGTATTGCCTGTGTATCGTATTGGTATATAGTGTTGTATTGCCTATGTATCGTATTGGTATATTATGTTGTATTGCCTGTGTATCGTATTGGTATATTATGTTGTATTGCCTATGTATCGTATTGGTATATTGTGTTGTATTGCCTATGTATCGTATTGGTATATCGTGTTGTATTGCCTATGTATCGTATTGGTATATCGTGTTGTATTGCCTATGTATCGTATTGGTATATCGTGTTGTATTGCCTATGTATCGTATTGGTATATTATGTTGTATTGCCTATGTATCGTATTGGTATATCGTGTTGTATTGCCTATGTATCGTATTGGTATATAGTGTTGTATTGCCTATGTATCGTATTGGTATATCGTGTTGTATTGCCTATGTATCGTATTGGTATATCATGTTGTATTGCCTATGTATCGTATTGGTATATAGTGTTGTATTGCCTATGTATCGTATTGGTATATAGTGTTGTATTGCCTATGTATCGTATTGGTATATAGTGTTGTATTGCCTATGTATCGTATTGGTATATAGTGTTGTATTGCCTATGTATCGTATTGGTATATCGTGTTGTATTGCCTATGTATCGTATTGGTATATAGTGTTGTATTGCCTATGTATCGTATTGGTATATCGTGTTGTATTGCCTATGTATCGTATTGGTATATAGTGTTGTATTGCCTATGTATCGTATTGGTATATCGTGTTGTATTGCCTATGTATCGTATTGGTATATAGTGTTGTATTGCCTATGTATCGTATTGGTATATAGTGTTGTATTGCCTATGTATCGTATTGGTATATAGTGTTGTATTGCCTATGTATCGTATTGGTATATCGTGTTGTATTGCCTATGTATCGTATTGGTATATCGTGTTGTATTGCCTGTGTATAGTATTGGTATATAGTGTTGTATTGCCTATGTATCATATTGGTATATTGTGTTGTATTGCCTGTGTATCGTATTGGTATATCGTGTTGTATTGCCTATGTATCATATTGGTATATAGTGTTGTATTGCCTATATAGCATATTGGTATATCATGTTGTATTGCCTATGTATCGTATTGGTATATAGTGTTGTATTGCCTATGTATCGTATTGGTATATCGTGTTGTATTGCCTATGTATCGTATTGGTATATCGTGTTGTATTGCCTGTGTATCATATTGGTATATCGTGTTGTATTGCCTATGTATCGTATTGGTATATCGTGTTGTATTGCCTTGTATCGTATTGAAGTATATAGTGTTGTATTGCCTATGTATCGTATTGGTATATCGTGTTGTATTGCCTGTGTATCGTATTGGTATATAGTGTTGTATTGCCTATGTATCGTATTGGTATATCGTGTTGTATTGCCTATGTATCATATTGGTATATAGTGTTGTATTGCCTATATAGCATATTGGTATATCATGTTGTATTGCCTATGTATCGTATTGGTATATAGTGTTGTATTGCCTATGTATCATATTGGTATATCGTGTTGTATTGCCTATGTATCGTATTGGTATATCGTGTTGTATTGCCTATGTATAGTATTGGTATATAGTGTTGTATTGCCTATGTATCGTATTGGTATATCGTGTTGTATTGCCTATGTATCGTATTGGTATATAGTGTTGTATTGCCTATGTATCGTATTGGTATATCGTGTTGTATTGCCTGTGTATCGTATTGGAATATAGTGTTGTATTGCCTATATAGCATATTGGTATATCATGTTGTATTGCCTTGTATCGTATTGGTATATCGTGTTGTATTGCCTATGTATCGTATAGGTATATCGTGTTGTATTGCCTGTGTATCATATTGGTACATCGTGTTGTATTGCCTATGTATCGTATTGGTATATTGTGTTGTATTGCCTGTGTATAGTATTGGTATATAGTGTTGTATTGCCTATGTATCGTATTGGTATATCGTGTTGTATTGCCTGTGTATCATATTGGTATATCGTGTTGTATTGCCTATGTAGAGCATTGGTATATCGTGTTGTATTGCCTATGTATCGTATTGGTATATAGTGTTGTATTGCCTATGTATCGTATTGGTATATCGTGTTGTATTGCCTATGTATCGTATTGGTATATTATGTTATATTGCCTATGTATCATATTGGTATATAGTGTTGTATTGCCTATGTATCGTATTGGTATATCGTGTTGTATTGCCTATGTATCGTATTGGTATATAGTG
>JABXNX010000233.1:15002-28135 GCA_014843695.1 Archivesica marissinica | reverse complement strand
TTATTTACCCTCGCCACCGGCGAACCATATGGGCGAGCGCACTAAGAAGTTTAGTTATTACTCATAGATTATAGACTACGGTGATTAAGTTGTGTGTGTTAATAATACGATTTGAATGCTCAGCCCGGCCATAGATTAGGCTACAAGCACCAAATTATATAGAGTCGGTACAGGAGTCACGCTGTACTAACACGCATCTTAATTCTATAATGTGTGAATTAGATGAGTAATGTTATTTGATAACTCAGCCCCATCATAACTTAGGCTACGAGCATCAAAATACATAGGGTCTGTTTAGGAGTCACTCTAAACTGTCCTCGTATCTCTTGATATTATATATCTTTTCCATGTTCGATGATCTCTATGTCCTCGCACGCGACGCGCGATCAATTATCGACCCGATTTATTATGTTTCTAGCCGTTTATATGTCATTCTTTATGGTTCAAACAGTCACAAATCTTCAAAAACGGACATCAGAAACAGTTTAACGTTTGAATGTTTTCGGCTAGATGCAGCATTTGTAAGGATGTTTTTCATTGGTAGAAAAACTATCCATTTGTTGGTCCTAGCTCGAACTGTTTACTGATTGGTTGATTTTGAAGCCTAGCTTAGAGCTACTTTGTGACCGCAAGAACCTGTACTAGTGTTAATATTGCAAACTTTGATTGTGACTAAAATAATTACATACATTATGATTAAAATATACACTGTTTTAATGAAAACATTACGTCTAGCTTATAGTTATCTACACTTGAATATTTCATATCAATTCAAGAGGCTATATATAACCACAACATTCTGTAGATATATAATGTTGTGGTTCTATAATTCTATGTTAGAATTTTAGATGTTTGTGCCCAGATGATCTGTCTGCTGGTGTTTCTCAACAGCCTAATATGTGGTCTGAAGATACTTTGCGAACAAATATAAGCACTTCAGACACATTCACTGAACCCAGGATACAATATACTCCATTTATATATTTACACGGGTTCAGTGTACACAGTAAAAAAATAAAAATAAAGATGTATATACTGTACAAAAGGATGGAGTCTTTATGACATATTAGGCTATTAGAGCAGATTATCATATCCCATTCCCAAATATAGGTTGAAGATGAAAGCCTCATGAACTTAAAGTTAAAAGTCTCTCTGCCTGTGCGTTACAATAAAAAATGGTACTAAAAACAGTGCCTCCATTTCCTGCAGAAAACGTTCTGTATGTCTAATATATACAAACGGTTTCCTTTCAGGGCCACGTTAAAACTAACATTATAATATAAAAATAAATATATCATTTTATTTAAAACATTCGTTGGTAACGCACAGAGCAGAGTATTTAAGATACTGGTTGTTTTCATAATTCCTGATGTTTATTTAGTTGATGTCGCATCATGTACGATGGTGAACAGCCTAGGAGAGATCAAATTGGTGTCCGAGCCAGCAACGCACGCAGAAATCTAATTTATTGGACTGTGTGCAATTGGACAGACTGCTTAATGAGATGTTTAGCTTCTACTACCTGATTATTTGTTGTTATACCTAGGGAGCTATATATGTACATTTAAAACATTTCCATGAAGGTTTTATACAATTCATGCTTTTGTTGGTACTAAAAGGCTTATAGTTTACTTAGCTGATCATGTGCATGGGTTTCGGCCACATTTATTGTAAAAGATAAGAATTGATCTTTTACTGTCCACTACTAAATTTGTGGACTTGTTTCAGGTATCTCTTAGTCTTTTAAGAATTTTTGATGAGGATCTTGAGTCATATAGATATATCAGCTATCCCCGTCACTAAAATATATTTAGAGTAAGTGACTTATAGTGGGATAGCATAAGTTAGAAAGACAGATTTAAATTTGTAGATAGAAGGAAGAAGTAGATCCATGGGCACGTGTCCATCAGAGAATTGATGGCTCATAATGTGCCCTGTATATTTCACAAGATCCTCCTTCTGCATTAGTCTAGTAAAAGTTAAATTTACCATGCACATATTCAGGTACATATTGTGTCATATTGACGACGTAGGTACAGTCTGCCCAAATTGCTTACTAATATTATTTATTTTATTTTATTTATTTATTATAAGTATGATTAATGTTTAGTTATTTATTATTTATTTAATAAGAGAGTACTCCTTTGTTATGTATATAACAAGTTATTTACCAAGAGAAGACAATGGAATAACATAGGTGTTGCGGTGTTACTGTAGTCTCAGACATAGACTGGCGGTATGGTCGATCCACTCCAGCTGGTCGATAATCTGTTTTCCAGTAACCCACAAGGCTATGGATTTGCTGTTTGTTACACAAGAATTAAAGAGAGATAAAATGTCAAGATGGGAATGATTTAACTATTGCACAGCTTGTTTCGCAATTGAGCAAAATAACAAACTATAATAATTATAAAAATTAAAAATTAGAAGTATGACAACCTGTTAACTCAGAATGATGGTTAATTGCATTAGCATCATATATGAGAATTTGTGCATAGGACCATAAATAGCCCCAAAGCATGTCTACATAATATAGATTTCCAGGACAAATTTTTACATCTATCCTGACTATATATTTATTTTCCCAAACATTGACATGTTCTTGACTTAACATGATCAGAGATTATTACATATTTTGGTTATTACCAAAATTTAGGGCCTTATGCTATGACATATAAGAAATGGCCAATTTAAGCTAATTTTGACATATTTTGGTCATTTACACTATCAATAATTTTGACATATTTTGGTCATTTACACTATCAATTGAGTGATTAGCAGGAAAAAATGCACTTCTGCTTATTAAATATTACTTTGCAAGGCCAGATAACCATTCTATAATAAGTTTGGAGCAATATATAGAAAATTTCTTTTGAAATGTTCACCTCACAATTATACATATTTGGATAATATAGTCAGGTTAACCTAAAAGCATGCTCACATAACCTGGATTTTCTGAATAGTTATGTGAGGTATCTAGAAGATTTATGTCTTTCTACAAACATTGATCTTTTATTGACTCAGGATGATCAAATAAAATGTCTAATTTATGTTTGTAGCACAGTTGGGGCCCCTATGCTATGATATAAGGGGAGTGTCCAATTTTAGCAGTTTTGGACAGTTTTTGGACTCATTCTCTTTCAAATGAGTTTTAGATGGGGTGGAATTCCTTCCAAACATAGAGTGTGGTCATATAAACACAAATAACCACATCTTAGCTAATTGTGAGTATTTATAGAAAAACAAGCCATTTAGGATTTACTCACTATTTAGGAGTATAATTCTCCAAATAGTTTCTTATTAACTAGAATTCATGTTTGCATAACCTGGATTTTCTAGTTAATTATTTGATAATTCCAGATTATTTAAACATTTCTATAAAGGTTTACATGTTTCTAACTGAAAATGATCAGATGTGATTACATATTCATATCAGAAACTAAAAGGGGGCCCTTAAGCTATGATATGATTTATGGGAAATGTTCATTTTTAGCATGTTGAACATTTATTGTTGTAAATTGTTACATGTTATAGCATCAAAGCTTCACTTCAGTGAATATTCCTAGATTGGCCCAATAATTGGTGATTCCAAGTAGTAAATGCTATAACGTTATTAGGATGTGTTAAATATTCTTAGTTATTTATGAAATAAATACTTATTTCATTTTATGTTGTGAAGAAGAGTTGTGGAGGAAGATTAATTTTAGGATGGAGTACTCTCAATGTTTATTTTATGTGATTCGTGTTAATTTTTCCGTGCTTTGCTAAATTTTCTCCCGCGACTCCAGCAATTTCGTTGGGCCACGGGTTCGAGAGCTGTATTGGCAGGATCCAGACTTAGTTTTCTCCATGTTTAATTATACTACTAGATAAATAACACAGTATTTTAACAATAACACCTGGTAGACATTTATCGCCAATAATTGAGGACATTGCATGATAGAAAATATATCGCAATGATCATGTGAGACACAGATGGTTGTGCCCAATAGAGCCATATATATAATATTACACATTTAGCTAATTGTATGCATTACGTGCATTTAAATATGTGTGGATGCCACTACATGTCTTTGTATACGTGTAGATAGACAGTATATGTATTATAGTGCATCAAAAGTCTTTTTATCCAGCATGCTTTTATAGCTCTTAGGGAATGATTTTATGTCTGTTAGTTTTTCCCCACCATCTTCATATTCTCTAATTACTTACTATATAGCATTAGATCTTTTCAGGTTTATTGTGACATAGAAAGTTGGTTTATTGTCACATAGAAAGTACAAGATACTTTTATGATGTCATTAATGTCCCTAACAGTGTTAATTTTCTACATTGGTATTGTTTTAAAACAATTGTTAACTACTTGAATGTTTGGTGTAAGGTTAAGTTTATGTTTGTTTGTTCGGGTTTTATGCCTTCATCAACACCACTTTGGGCGATATCGCCGGCAGGCAGTTTACCTAACAACACCTTTCCGAGACAGGCTCCAGCAGTTAACCAGTTTAATGTTCATTTATCTATTATTGACAATAGATCTATCTAGAGTGTTTTTGCATTTTCGGATATCCAGTTGACATTTGTATCAGCATAGTATTTGTTACATTTCAATTTAGCATAGCTCCTACTTTTATGAAAAAGTTGGCATTTTCTTACGGAGGTTAGTGCACCCAAGTACTGGTTAACCGCTGGAGCCTGCCCAGGAAAGGTGTTGTTAGGTAAACTGCCCGCCGGCGAAATAGCCCGAAATGGTGCTGATGCAGGCGTAAAACCCGAAATATAACATATATCTTTTGTAATATTGATGATTTTGAAGTATTAATGGTAAGACTAGATTCATTTCCAAATATATTCAGTTATTACTTCTATTATGCATTTAAAATTATTCTTTTTGTCCGTTACACAAATATGATTTACCGTCTGTCCGTGCATTATTGTGGTTTATATTGCTGTCAGTGTGGAATTTACTGTTGAAAAACCATTATGTTGAATAAAATAAGTTCTTTTAATGGAAGGGGATTGGGCGAAATTTAAAAATGGAAACACATATTTAGTTGCTTAAGTGGAAGTTGTGGATGCGCGTTCGTTTCAGGTGCGAAAGGTCTGGAGTTCGAACCCTGTTGGAGCCGTTAGGCAAGGCATTTGAATTCCATGTTGCCTCTTCTCTCTCCTTCATGGCAATTGATTCCATCAGGAATGAGGTCTCGAGAGTGATTAATATAAGTTGTAAGAACTTGTTTCGCAATCAAGCTAAAATAAATTTGTATGAGATAGTTGCTTAAGAGATATTAATTTTGCTAACGTCTCTGGGAATATGGGAAAAGGAATGGGAATCGAAAATGTTTTTAAGTGTGGAGGCAATTCAACCAGCAAAGGAATTTGACATTGTTAACCCATTCAACACCAAGTAACTCACATGGACTGGTCCATGATATTCATAAACCAATAAATGAATCAGAAAATCACATTTGGACAAGTTCATTTATCAAAATGGGTAATTATGTCTAAAAATAGTCATGTCACGAGCCGGCTCATCTGGATCTACACTTTTTGTAAGCCTATTTAGAGGTCTGTGGTGTTGAAAGGGTTAAACTCAATTTTATCTTAGTTTATACAAATTTGTTTTAGCTCGAGTATGAAAAAAGTTCTATACACCAGGGCTTCGAAAATTACCAGTTTGTCGGTTTTCGACCGATTTTTATCATTTCAGACCGATTCTAACAGTCAAAATACCTTTAAAAATCGGTCCAAAATATTGTTGAAAAAGTCAAGAAATCGGTCTATAACGAACCTAATTTGGTAAGTATAATCCGTTGACACATTTCACACGTTTCCAATTTACGATCGAACTGGATAATTGCCACCTGAGGCCACCTGAGGTCCCATGTCTCCATGGTGATCAGGCGATCAATGCATGTCATGTCAATTACATGAAATTAGTGCGGTAATCGTTTGATGTTTACAGCAAAACTACCGACATTTGTTAGTTTCTTTGAAGTGGACTGAATGATTGACAGTCGATTATTTTAGAATTTTAGAATGTTTTTAAAATGTTTGCATTAAATTAAAGAAGTGTGCTAGGATTAATTTGCAATTAAATAATAATTAATATTTTAAATAGAAATCCGAAAATCCGTTATGACTCGGAATGTACTCAAAATATACGACGGGTATATAATGTTTAGTATTTTTATTGTACAGCGCGCCGGTCGATCTCCTCACGACGTGCACGTCGTGACCGGTGCACATCCCGCAGCAGCAGCGTAGGATACTGGGATCGTCTGGTCGTCGATCTTGCGAAGGGGGAATCTCTCCAAGTATGTGGATCCACGGCTATGGCACATCAGGACAGATCTGCCATCTCTTCCAGGTGGTGTTATAGCTGAACACTGGATTTTCGATCTTTCGTTTAGAAGAGATGGCGGACCTGAGGGAGCGGCAACGGTCGTGGATCCACGCTCCCCCGATCTATACTGAATCTAGACTTGCTTGCGACAATCGACGACCAGATGTCTAACTGTCAGATCCGTATAAATGCTGCTGCGGGGTGACCAACAGTGAGGAGGGTGGCCCTACAAAGGACCACGTACAGACCAGGCCTTGTCACCCTGGCACGGAAAGAAGTAACCACCAGAGGACGTCTTCATAAGCTTCATAGAAGAAGAATCGCCAGCAAATACAGCAATAATCAACGTAGAAGAATAGGACTAATCATCGTAGAAGAATAATCATCGCAGAACACGGATATAATCATCATTGAACAACCATCACAGAAGAATCACCTTAGGATATAACCAACTTAGAGAATACAGTCGCCCAAATGCATTTATGCGGTGGCGACTTTAAATAAAATTACATCGTTCGTTGTACAGCACCCCGGTCGATCTCCTCACGACGTGCACGTCGTGACCGGGGCACATTCCGCAGCAGCAGCGTAGGATTCTGGGATCTTCTGGTCGTCGATCTTGCGAAGGGGGAATCTCTCCATGTATGTGGATCCACGGCTATGGCACATCAGGACAGATCTGCCATCTCTTCCAGATGGTGTTCGAGGTGAACACTGGTTTTCGATCTTTCGTTTAGAAGAGATGGCGGACCTGAGGGAGCGGCAACGGTCGTGGATCCACGCTCCCCCGATCTACACTGAATCTAGACTTGCTTGCGACAATCGACGACCAGATGTCTAACTGTCAGATCCGTATAAATGCTGCTGCGGGGTGACCAACAGTGAGGAGGGTGGCCCTACAAAGGATCACATACAGACCAGGCCTTGTCACCCTGGCACGGAAAGAAGCAACCACCTGAGGATGTCTACATAAGCGTCATCAGAGAATACCGAGCTAATCAACGTAGAAGAATAGGAATAATCACCGTAGAAGAATAGGAATAATCATCGCAGAACACGGATATAATCATCGTAGAACACGGATATAATCATCGCAGAACACGGATATAATCATCGTAGAACACGGATATAATCACCATCACAGAAGAATCACCTTAGGATCTAACCAACTTAGAAAATACAGTCGCCCAAATGCATTTATGCGGTGGCGGCTTTAAACAAAACGAACATCATCATTGTACAGCGCCCTTCAATTCAATATTGAAATGGCACAACGCAGTATATCTGTGATGTTTAAAGAGTCAAATGCAGTTGATATAATATAGTTTGACGGGACCGAGTTCGATTTGGGCCGAGTTCACCCGCTTCCACCGGTGACTAGATAAAATTTACCTCTATCAAAATGTCCTACCATTCATTTATTTTTAAATGCCGTACACTTAAAAACTATTATTAGACAAAATGAAAATTTACCAGACCTATAGTAACGGGTAAAGTACAGTTTGTCCTGGACATACATGCGATTTTTAAATATAATTGACTGGTGACAGCATGGAAATAAAGCAAAAAAAGCAAATTGGGTTTACTTACTTACGATTTTATGGGGGGGTGGGGGGTGCAAAAATATTGGCAGGACATGATGGGGGGGGGTACTGACTCGATTTCGGCCCGGACCGATTTGGTTTTGAAAATTTTCGAAGCCCTGCTATACACCGTTATATTAATTGCTCTCAAGACCTCATTCCTGATGAAATCCATCACCATGAGGGAGGAAGAGGCATTGTGGAATTTAAATGCCTTGCCTAAGGCCACAAACTCTGGACATTTCGCACATGAAGCGAATGTGCTAACACTGCACAATCTCGACTTTCAAAACGATTAGAGAGAGCTTGTATCAGTGAAAATAATGGTTTTAAACTTGATGAAATTTAACCCTTTCAACACCACAGACCTCTAAATAGACATGCAAAAAATGTAGATCCAGATGAGCCGGCTCATGAGCCGTTTCATCAGGATCTGCACTTTTTGCCAGTAATAATTATTACTATTTTAAGATATAATTCCCCATTTTGATAAATGAATTGGTCCAAATGTAATTTTCTTATTAATTTATTGGTCTAAAAATATCATGCACCAGTCCATGTCAGTTACTTGGTGTTGAATGGGTTAATCAGAGATAACATTTTAAACAGTGTTTACAAGTTTTTCATTTATTTGATCGATTGTTTTAACAGAAATGGCCGACTATCGAAAGAAACAAAGTTTTAATCAAAATATTACTTGTGATAAGGTTGAACCAAAATTGGTTAAAATAGAGATTATTGTTTACAAGGATTTGTGTTTACCTGACTAACTAATAAAAGTTTTAATAAGGGAATGGGGCCAAATCTTCATGAAACTATTGCGCAAAATAAAATAATAATATACTTTTTATGAAGTTTACAAGACAAATGTTGGAAAGTGCACAAAGAAAATAATAAATTTGAATGGACAGAATGCAAAACTACAACAGTTGATAACAATACATATAACAGAACTACAACAGTTGATGACAATACATATAACAGAACTACAACAATTGATGACAATACATATAACATAAATACAACAGTTGATGACAATACATAAAACATAACTACAACAGTTGATGACAATACATAAAACAGAACTACAACAGTTGATGACAATACATATAACATAACTACAACAGTTGATGACAATACATATAACATAACTACAACAGTTGATGACAATACATATAACAGAACTACAACAGTTGATGACAATACATATAACATAAAAAACACAACAAAACAACACAAAACTACAACAGTTGATGACAATACATAAACAAACTACAACAGTTGATGACAATACATAAAACAGAACTACAACAGTTGATGACAATAATATAACAGAACTACAACAGTTGATGACAATATATATAACAGAATTACAACAGTTGATGACAATACATATAACAGAACTACAACAGTTAGTCACAATACATATAACAGAACTACAACAGTTGATGACAATATATATAACAGAATTACAACAGTTGATGACAATATATATAACGAATACAACAGTTGATGACAATAATATAACAGAATACAACAGTTGATGACAATACATGTAACAGAACTACAACAGTTGAGACAATACAAACAAACAACAACAAAAAACAAAAACAAACAAAAAAACAAAACAACAAACAAACAAACAAACACAACAAACAAACAAAACAAACACAACAAACAAACAAAACAAAACAACAAACAAACAAAACAAACAACAAACAAACAAAAACAAACACAACAACAAACAAAACAAACACAACAAGACAATACATATAACAGAACTACAACAGTTGATGACAATAATATAACAGAACTACAACAGTTGATGACAATACATATAACAGAACTACAACAGTTGATGACAATACATAAAACAGAACTACAACAGTTGATGACAATACATATAACAGAACTACAACAGTTGATGACAATATATATAACAGAACTACAACAGTTGATGACAATACATATAACAGAACTACAACAGTTGATGACAATACATGTAACAGAACTACAACAGTTGATGACAATACATATACAAACAACTAAATAGTTGCACTAATTTCTAATTAATTAACCCTTTCCTTCATAGAGTTTTAGGTTAATATACTATTATATCTCCATACAAACGACAGCCATTTAGCTATCATGCAGTGGATAAGTAGTCGCCATATCGATCCCACCTCCATAGATATTACTGGGACTACATGAGATTTAGGTTAATATACTATTATATCTCCATACAAACGACAGCCATTTAGCTATCATGCAGTGGATAAGTAGTCGCCATATCGATCCCACCTCCATAGATATTACTGGGACTACATGAGATTTAGGTTAATATACTATTATATCTCCATACAAACGACAGCCATTTAGCTATCATGCAGTGGATAAGTAGTCGCCATATCGATCCCACCTCCATAGATATTACTGGGACTACATGAGATTTAGGTTAATATACTATTATATCTCCATACAAACGACAGCCATTTAGCTATCATGCAGTGGATAAGTAGTCGCCATATCTATCCCACCTCCATAGATATTACTGGGACTACATGAGAGTCTGGCCTTTATTATGAACATTGGTTTGGCTACTACATTGTCAATGTATGTCATATAGGTAATAGCGTCAAGAGGTGCTTCTATGAGGGAAAGGGTTAATAATGTATACACTTTTCTCAAAATATATGACGATGTATGTTGGATTTATTGTAACTGCCATGTTATGTTTATGGTGATGAACATATTGTATGTTTATGCCAAATAAAATATATTGAATTTTTTTTTGAATTTGAACTAAGAATCAGATTATTATGGCATTTTCTGCCTTGCAACCTTAATTGAAAATGTATACTGGCATTGAGAGTTGTGCTACGCTTAAGCAATTTAGCAAAATCGTAGCGGAGTTTCATTGGTCATACACTTGTTTGTGATTGGGAGTAGCTTTGTTTGATAGACTATATCCTTCAATGTTTAACACGAGAGATTATTAAGTGCCAGGCACTTTCTAGTAAATGAACAAGGCAATCTTCATGTGGCAGATTTGTCTTAAATAAGATACACTGAACTTTCTGGACCAACTGTGCTTGCTTAATAGAACTTACCTAATTTCTCGGCAATTATGAAGTGTTGGTTAAATACACACAAGAATAACTAGAACACAGTAAGCAAGCAAGGGAAGTACATGTTCTACAGTCAACCCTTGTTAGTGATCACCTCCATTATGCCGCGCCAACCTGTATTAAGCAGTGTTAATAATTAAGTAGTCAACCTCTAGCATTATTCTGTGTTAATAATTAAGCAGTCGACATCCAGCATTATTCTGTATTAATAATTAAGCAGTCAACTTCCAGCGTTATTCTGTATTAATAATTAAGCAGTCGACTTCCAGCATTATTCTGTATTAATAATTAAGCAGTCAACTTACAGCATTATTGTGTGTTAATAATTAAGCAGTCAATTTCCAGCATTATTCTGTATTAATAATTAAGCAGTCAACTTCCAGCATTATTCTGTATTAATAATTAAGCAGTCAACTTCCAGCATTATTCTGTATTAATAATTAAGCAGTCAACTTCCAGCATTATTCTGTATTAATAATTAAGCAGTCAACTTCCAGCATTATCCTGTGTTAATAATTAAGCAGTCAATTTCCAGCATTATCCTATGTATGCAGGAAGCCTACTGCAGAATTTTCTGATTGCAGGTAGACAGTCTACTGCAGAATGCTCTGATTGCAGGTAGCCAGCCTACTGCAGAATGCTCTGATTGCAGGTAGACAGCCTACTGCAGAATGTTCTGATTGCAGGTAGATAGCCTACTGCAGAATGCTCTGATTGCAGGTAGCCAGCCTACTGCAGAATGCTCTGATTGCAGGTAGACAGCCTACTGCAGAATGCTCTGATTGCAGGTAGATAGCCTACTGCAGAATGCTCTGATTGCAGGTAGCCAGCCTACTGCAGAATGCTCTGATTGCAGGTAGACAGCCTACTGCAGAATGTTCTGATTGCAGGTAGACAGCCTACTGCAGAATGCTCTGATAGCAGGTAGACAGCCTACTGCAGAATGTTCTGATTGCAGGTAGACAGCCTACTGCAGAATGCTCTGATGGCAGGTAGCCAGCCTACTGCAGAATGATCCGACTGCACATAGACAGCCTACTGCAGAATGTTCCGACAGCACATAGACAGCCTACTGCAGAATGCTCCAACTGCACATAGCCAGCCTACTGCAGAATGATCCGATTGCAGGTAGACACTCTACTGCAGAATGTTCTGATTGCAGGTAGCCAGCCTACTGCAGAATGCTCTGATTGCAGGTAGACAGCCTACTGCAGAATGTTCTGATTGCAGGTAGACAGCCTACTGCAGAATGCTCTGACAGCACATAGACAGCCTACTGCAGAATGTTCCGACTGCACATAGACAGCCTACTGCAGAATGATCCGACTGCACATAGCCAGCCTACTGCAGAATGATCTGACTGCACGTAGACAGCCTACTGCAGAATGTTCCGACAGCACATAGACAGCCTACTGAAGAATGCTCTGATTGCACATAGCCAGCCTACTGCAGAATGCTCTGATTGCAGGTAGACACTCTACTGCAAAATGTTCTGATTGCAGGTAGCCACCTACTGCAGAATGTCTGATTGCAGGTAGACAGCCTACTACAGAAGCTCTGATTGCAGGTAGCAGCCTACTGCAGAATGATCCACTGCACATAGCAGCCTACTGCAGAATGTCTGCCACAGAGCCTACTGCAGAATGCTCTGAATGCAGGTAGATAGCCTACTGCAGAATGCTCTGATTGCAGGTAGACAGCCTACTGCAGAATGTTCTGATGCACATAGCCAGCCTACTGCAGAATGTCGATGCAGGTAGACAGCCTACTGCAGAATGTTCTGAATGCAGGTAGACAGCCTACTGCAGAATGCTCTGATTGCAGGTAGACAGCCTACTGCAGAATGTTCTGATAGCAGGTTGCCTACTGCAGAATGTTCTGATCACAAGTAGCCTACTGCAGAATGTTCTGATTGCAGGTAAACAGCCTACTGCAGAATGTTCTGATTGCAGGTAGACAGCCTACTGCAAAATGCCTGATTGCAGGTAGATAGCCTACTGCAGAATGCTCTAATTGCAGGTAGATAGCCTACTGCAGAATGCTGATTGCAGGTAGATAACTGTGCAGATTGATTAGCTA
>JABXNX010000233.1:0-14002 GCA_014843695.1 Archivesica marissinica | reverse complement strand
GCTTATTTACCCTCGCCACCGGCGAACCATATGGGCGAGCGCACTAAGAAGTTTAGTTATTACTCATAGATTATAGACTACGGTGATTAAGTTGTGTGTGTTAATAATACGATTTGAATGCTCAGCCCGGCCATAGATTAGGCTACAAGCACCAAATTATATAGGGTCGGTACAGGAGTCACGCTGTACTAACACGCATCTTAATTCTATAATGTGTGAATTAGATGAGTAATGTTATTTGATAACTCAGCCCCACCATACTTAGGCTACGAGCATCAAAATACATAGGGTCTGTTTAGGAGTCACTCTAAACTGTCCTCGTATCTCTTGATATTATATATCTTTTCCATGTTCGATGATCTCTATGTCCTCGCACGCGACGCGCGATCAATTATCGACCCGATTTATTATGTTTCTAGCCGTTTATATGTCATTCTTTATAGTTCAAACAGTCACAAATCTTCAAAAACGGACATCAGAAACAGTTTAACGTTTGAATGTTTTCGGCTAGATGCAGCATTTGTAAGGATGTTTTTCATTGGTAGAAAAACTATCCATTTGTTGGTCCTAGCTCGAACTGTTTACTGATTGGTTGATTTTGAAGCCTAGCTTAGAGCTACTTTGTGACCGCAAGAACCTGTACTAGTGTTAATATTGCAAACTTTGATTGTGACTAAAATAATTACATACATTATGATTAAAATATACAATGTTTTAATGAAAACATTACGTCTAGCTTATAGTTATCTACACTTGAATATTTCATATCAATTCAAGAGGCTATATATAACCACAACATTCTGTAGATATATAATGTTGTGGTTCTATAATTCTATGTTAGAATTTTAGATGTTTGTGCCCAGATGATCTGTCTGCTGGTGTTTCTCAACAGCCTAATAAGTAATATGTGGTCTGAAGATACTTTGCGAACAAATATAAGCACTTCAGACACATTCACTGAACCCAGGATACAATATGCTCCATTTATATATTTACAAGGGTTCAGTGTACACAGTAAAAAAGTAAAAATAAAGATGTATATACTGTACAAAAGGATGGAGTCTTTATGACATATTAGGCTATTAGAGCAGATTATCATGTCCCATTCCCAAATATAGGTTGAAGATGAAAGCCTCATGAACTTAAAGTTAAAAGTCTCTCTGCCTGTGCGTTACAATAAAAAATGGTACTAAAAACAGTGCCTCCATTTCCGCAGAAAATGTTCTGTATGTCTAATATATACAAACGGTTTCCTTTCAGGGCCACGTTAAAACTAACATTATAATATAAAAATAAATATATCATTTTATTTAAAACATTCGTTGGTAACGCACAGAGCAGAGTATTTAAGATACTGGTTGTTTTCATAATTCCTGATGTTTATTTAGTTGATGTCGCATCATGTACGATGGTGAACAACCTAGGAGAGATCAAATTGGTGTCCGAGCCAGCAACGCACGCAGAAATCTAATTTATTGGACTGTGTGCAATTGGACAGACTGCTTAATGAGATGTTTAGCTTCTACTACCTGATTATTTGTTGTTATACCTAGGGAGCTATATATGTACATTTAAAACATTTCCATGAAGGTTTTATACAATTCATGCTTTTGTTGGTACTAAAAGGCTTATAGTTTACTTAGCTGATCATGTGCATGGGTTTCGGCCACATTTATTGTAAAAGATAAGAATTGATCTTTTACTGTCCACTACTAAATTTGTGGACTTGTTTCAGGTATCTCTTAGTCTTTTAAGAATTTTTGATGAGGATCTTGAGTCATATAGATATATCAGCTATCCCCGTCACTAAAATATATTTAGAGTAAGTGACTTATAGTGGGATAGCATAAGTTAGAAAGACAGATTTAAATTTGTAGATAGAAGGAAGAAGTAGATCCATGGGCACGTGTCCATCAGAGAATTGATGGCTCATAATGTGCCCTGTATATTTCACAAGATCCTCCTTCTGCATTAGTCTAGTAAAAGTTAAATTTACCATGCACATATTCAGGTATATATTGTGTCATATTGACGACGTAGGTACAGTCTGCCCAAATTGCTTAATAATATTATTTATTTTATTTTATTTATTTATTATAAGTATGATTAATGTTTAGTTATTTATTATTTATTTAATAAGAGAGTACTCCTTTGTTATGTATATAACAAGTTATTTACCAAGAGAAGACAATGGAATAACATAGGTGTTGCAGTGTTACTGTAGTCTCAGACATAGACTGGCGGTATGGTCGATCCACTCCAGCTGGTCGATAATCTGTTTTCCAGTAACCCACAAGGCTATGGATTTGCTGTTTGTTACACAAGAATTAAAGAGAGATAAAATGTCAAGATGGGAATGATTTAACTATTGCACAGCTTGTTTCGCAATTGAGCAAAATAACAAACTATAATAATTATAAAAATTAAAAATTAGAAGTATGACAACCTGTTAACTCAGAATGATGGTTAATTGCATTAGCATCATATATGAGAATTTGTGCATAGGACCATAAATAGCCCCAAAGCATGTCTACATAATATAGATTTCCAGGACAAATTTTTACATCTATCCTGACTATATATTTATTTTCCCAAACATTGACATGTTCTTGACTTAACATGATCAGAGATTATTACATATTTTGGTTATTACCAAAATTTAGGGCCTTATGCTATGACATATAAGAAATGGCCAATTTAAGCTAATTTTGACATATTTTGGTCATTTACACTATCAATAATTTTGACATATTTTGGTCATTTACACTATCAATTGAGTGATTAGCAGGAAAAAATGCACTTCTGCTTATTAAATATTACTTTGCAAGGCCAGATAACCATTCTATAATAAGTTTGGAGCAATATATAGAAAAATTTCTTTTGAAATGTTCACCTCACAATTATACATATTTGGATATTATAGTCAGGTTAACCTAAAAGCATGCTCACATAACCTGGCTTTTCTGAATAGTTATGTGAGGTATCTAGAAGATTTATGTCTTTCTACAAACATTGATCTTTTATTGACTCAGGATGATCAAATAAAATGTCTAATTTATGTTTGTAGCACAGTTGGGGCCCCTATGCTATGATATAAGGGGAGTGTCCAATTTTAGCAGTTTTGGACAGTTTTTGGACTCATTCTCTTTCAAATGAGTTTTAGATGGGGTGGAATTCCTTCCAAACATAGAGTGTGGTCATATAAACACAAATAACCACATCTTAGCTAATTGTGAGTATTTATAGAAAAACAAGCCATTTAGGATTTACTCACTATTTAGGAGTATAATTCTCCAAATAGTTTCTTATTAACTAGAATTCATGTTTGCATAACCTGGATTTTCTAGTTAATTATTTGATAATTCCAGATTATTTAAACATTTCTATAAAGGTTTACATGTTTCTAACTGAAAATGATCAGATGTGATTACATATTCATATCAGAAACTAAAAGGGGGCCCTTAAGCTATGATATGATTTATGGGAAATGTTCATTTTTAGCATGTTGAACATTTATTGTTGTAAATTGTTACATGTTATAGCATCAAAGCTTCACTTCAGTGAATATTCCTAGATTGGCCCAATAATTGGTGATTCCAAGTAGTAAATGCTATAACGTTATTAGGATGTGTTAAATATTCTTAGTTATTTATGAAATAAATACTTATTTCATTTTATGTTGTGAAGAAGAGTTGTGGAGGAAGATTAATTTTAGGATGGAGTACTCTCAATGTTTATTTTATGTGATTCGTGTTAATTTTTCCGTGCTTTGCTAAATTTTCTCCCGCGACTCCAGCAATTTCGTTGGGCCACGGGTTCGAGAGCTGTATTGGCAGGATCCAGACTTAGTTTTCTCCATGTTTAATTATACTACTAGATAAATAACACAGTATTTTAACAATAACACCTGGTAGACATTTATCGCCAATAATTGAGGACATTGCATGATAGAAAATATATCGCAATGATCATGTGAGACACAGATGGTTGTGCCCAATAGAGCCATATATATAATATTACACATTTAACTAATTGTATGCATTACGTGCATTTAAATATGTGTGGATGCCACTACATGTCTTTGTATACGTGTAGATAGACAGTATATGTATTATAGTGCAAGTCTTTTTATCCAGCATGCTTTTATAGCTCTTAGGGAATGATTTTATGTCTGTTAGTTTTTCCCCACCATCTTCATATTCTCTAATTACTTACTATATAGCATTAGATCTTTTCAGGTTTATTGTGACATAGAAAGTTGGTTTATTGTCACATAGAAAGTACAAGATACTTTTATGATGTCATTAATGTCCCTAACAGTGTTAATTTTCTACATTGGTATTGTTTTAAAACAATTGTTAACTACTTGAATGTTTGGTGTAAGGTTAAGTTTATGTTTGTTTGTTCGGGTTTTATGCCTTCATCAACACCACTTTGGGCGATATCGCCGGCAGGCAGTTTACCTAACAACACCTTTCCGAGACAGGCTCCAGCGGTTAACCAGTTTAATGTTCATTTATCTATTATTGACAATAGATCTATCTAGAGTGTTTTTGCATTTTCGGATATCCAGTTGACATTTGTATCAGCATAGTATTTGTTACATTTCAATTTAGCATAGCTCCTACTTTTATGAAAAAGTTGGCATTTTCTTACGGAGGTTAGTGCACCCAAGTACTGGTTAACCGCTGGAGCCTGCCCAGGAAAGGTGTTGTTAGGTAAACTGCCCGCCGGCGAAATAGCCCGAAATGGTGCTGATGCAGGCGTAAAACCCGAAATATAACATATATCTTTTGTAATATTGATGATTTTGAAGTATTAATGGTAAGACTAGATTCATTTCCAAATATATTCAGTTATTACTTCTATTATGCATTTAAAATTATTCTTTTTGTCCGTTACACAAATATGATTTACCGTCTGTCCGTGCATTATTGTGGTTTATATTGCTGTCAGTGTGGAATTTACTGTTGAAAAACCATTATGTTGAATAAAATAAGTTCTTTTAATGGAAGGGGATTGGGCGAAATTTAAAAATGGAAACACATATTTAGTTGCTTAAGTGGAAGTTGTGGATGCGCGTTCGTTTCAGGTGCGAAAGGTCTGGAGTTCGAACCCTGTTGGAGCCGTTAGGCAAGGCATTTGAATTCCATGTTGCCTCTTCTCTCTCCTTCATGGCAATTGATTCCATCAGGAATGAGGTCTCGAGAGTGATTAATATAAGTTGTAAGAACTTGTTTCGCAATCAAGCTAAAATAAATTTGTATGAGATAGTTGCTTAAGAGATATTAATTTTGCTAACGTCTCTGGGAATATGGGAAAAGGAATGGGAATCGAAAATGTTTTTAAGTGTGGAGGCAATTCAACCAGCAAAGGAATTTGACATTGTTAACCCATTCAACACCAAGTAACTCACATGGACTGGTCCATGATATTCATAAACCAATAAATGAATCAGAAAATCACATTTGGACAAGTTCATTTATCAAAATGGGTAATTATGTCTAAAAATAGTCATGTCACGAGCCGGCTCATCTGGATCTACACTTTTTGTAAGCCTATTTAGAGGTCTGTGGTGTTGAAAGGGTTAAACTCAATTTTATCTTAGTTTATACAAATTTGTTTTAGCTCGAGTATGAAAAAAGTTCTATACACCAGGGCTTCGAAAATTACCAGTTTGTCGGTTTTCGACCGATTTTTATCATTTCAGATGGATTCTAACAGTCAAAATACCTTTAAAAATCGGTCCAAAATATTGTTGAAAAGTCAAGAAATCGGTCTATAACGAACCTAATTTGGTAAGTATAATCCGTTGACACATTTCACACGTTTCCAATTTACGATCGAACTGGATAATTGCCACCTGAGGCCACCTGAGGTCCCATGTCTCCATGGTGATCAGGCGATCAATGCATGTCATGTCAATTACATGAAATTAGTGCGGTAATCGTTTGATGTTTACAGCAAAACTACCGACATTTGTTAGTTTCTTTGAAGTGGACTGAATGATTGACAGTCGATTATTTTAGAATTTTATAAAGAATTTGTTTTTAAAATGTTTGCATTAAATTAAAGAAGTGTGCTAGGATTAATTTGCAATTAAATAATAATTAATATTTTAAATAGAAATCCGAAAATCCGTTATGACTCGGAATGTACTCAAAATATACGACGGGTATATAATGTTTAGTATTTTTATTGTACAGCGCGCCGGTCGATCTCCTCACGACGTGCACGTCGTGACCGGTGCACATCCCGCAGCAGCAGCGTAGGATACTGGGATCGTCTGGTCGTCGATCTTGCGAAGGGGGAATCTCTCCAAGTATGTGGATCCACGGCTATGGCACATCAGGACAGATCTGCCATCTCTTCCAGGTGGTGTTATAGCTGAACACTGGATTTTCGATCTTTCGTTTAGAAGAGATGGCGGACCTGAGGGAGCGGCAACGGTCGTGGATCCACGCTCCCCCGATCTATACTGAATCTAGACTTGCTTGCGACAATCGACGACCAGATGTCTAACTGTCAGATCCGTATAAATGCTGCTGCGGGGTGACCAACAGTGAGGAGGGTGGCCCTACAAAGGACCACGTACAGACCAGGCCTTGTCACCCTGGCACGGAAAGAAGTAACCACCAGAGGACGTCTT
Organism: Archivesica marissinica; assembly: GCA_014843695.1. Lineage (NCBI taxonomy): Eukaryota > Metazoa > Mollusca > Bivalvia > Venerida > Vesicomyidae > Archivesica > Archivesica marissinica. The sequence continues at coordinate 7,353 of JABXNX010000233.1, read as the reverse complement.
CATAAGCTTCATAGAAGAAGAATCGCCAGCAAATACAGCAATAATCAACGTAGAAGAATAGGACTAATCATCGTAGAAGAATAATCATCGCAGAACACGGATATAATCATCATTGAACAACCATCACAGAAGAATCACCTTAGGATATAACCAACTTAGAGAATACAGTCGCCCAAATGCATTTATGCGGTGGCGACTTTAAATAAAATTACATCGTTCGTTGTACAGCACCCCGGTCGATCTCCTCACGACGTGCACGTCGTGACCGGGGCACATTCCGCAGCAGCAGCGTAGGATTCTGGGATCTTCTGGTCGTCGATCTTGCGAAGGGGGAATCTCTCCATGTATGTGGATCCACGGCTATGGCACATCAGGACAGATCTGCCATCTCTTCCAGATGGTGTTCGAGGTGAACACTGGTTTTCGATCTTTCGTTTAGAAGAGATGGCGGACCTGAGGGAGCGGCAACGGTCGTGGATCCACGCTCCCCCGATCTACACTGAATCTAGACTTGCTTGCGACAATCGACGACCAGATGTCTAACTGTCAGATCCGTATAAATGCTGCTGCGGGGTGACCAACAGTGAGGAGGGTGGCCCTACAAAGGATCACATACAGACCAGGCCTTGTCACCCTGGCACGGAAAGAAGCAACCACCTGAGGATGTCTACATAAGCGTCATCAGAGAATACCGAGCTAATCAACGTAGAAGAATAGGAATAATCACCGTAGAAGAATAGGAATAATCATCGCAGAACACGGATATAATCATCGTAGAACACGGATATAATCATCGCAGAACACGGATATAATCATCGTAGAACACGGATATAATCACCATCACAGAAGAATCACCTTAGGATCTAACCAACTTAGAAAATACAGTCGCCCAAATGCATTTATGCGGTGGCGGCTTTAAACAAAACGAACATCATCATTGTACAGCGCCCTTCAATTCAATATTGAAATGGCACAACGCAGTATATCTGTGATGTTTAAAGAGTCAAATGCAGTTGATATAATATAGTTTGACGGGACCGAGTTCGATTTGGGCCGAGTTCACCCGCTTCCACCGGTGACTAGATAAAATTTACCTCTATCAAAATGTCCTACCATTCATTTATTTTTAAATGCCGTACACTTAAAAACTATTATTAGACAAAATGAAAATTTACCAGACCTATAGTAACGGGTAAAGTACAGTTTGTCCTGGACATACATGCGATTTTTAAATATAATTGACTGGTGACAGCATGGAAATAAAGCAAAAAAAGCAAATTGGGTTTACTTACTTACGATTTTATGGGGGGGGGGGTGCAAAAATATTGGCAGGACATGATGGGGGGGGTTACTGACTCGATTTCGGCCCGGACCGATTTGGTTTTGAAAATTTTCGAAGCCCTGCTATACACCGTTATATTAATTGCTCTCAAGACCTCATTCCTGATGAAATCCATCACCATGAGGGAGGAAGAGGCATTGTGGAATTTAAATGCCTTGCCTAAGGCCACAAACTCTGGACATTTCGCACATGAAGCGAATGTGCTAACACTGCACAATCTCGACTTTCAAAACGATTAGAGAGAGCTTGTATCAGTGAAAATAATGGTTTTAAACTTGATGAAATTTAACCCTTTCAACACCACAGACCTCTAAATAGACATGCAAAAAATGTAGATCCAGATGAGCCGGCTCATGAGCCGTTTCATCAGGATCTGCACTTTTTGCCAGTAATAATTATTACTATTTTAAGATATAATTCCCCATTTTGATAAATGAATTGGTCCAAATGTAATTTTCTTATTAATTTATTGGTCTAAAAATATCATGCACCAGTCCATGTCAGTTACTTGGTGTTGAATGGGTTAATCAGAGATAACATTTTAAACAGTGTTTACAAGTTTTTCATTTATTTGATCGATTGTTTTAACAGAAATGGCCGACTATCGAAAGAAACAAAGTTTTAATCAAAATATTACTTGTGATAAGGTTGAACCAAAATTGGTTAAAATAGAGATTATTGTTTACAAGGATTTGTGTTTACCTGACTAACTAATAAAAGTTTTAATAAGGGAATGGGGCCAAATCTTCATGAAACTATTGCGCAAAATAAAATAATAATATACTTTTTATGAAGTTTACAAGACAAATGTTGGAAAGTGCACAAAGAAAATAATAAATTTGAATGGACAGAATGCAAAACTACAACAGTTGATAACAATACATATAACAGAACTACAACAGTTGATGACAATACATATAACAGAACTACAACAATTGATGACAATACATATAACATAAATACAACAGTTGATGACAATACATAAAACATAACTACAACAGTTGATGACAATACATAAAACAGAACTACAACAGTTGATGACAATACATATAACATAACTACAACAGTTGATGACAATACATATAACATAACTACAACAGTTGATGACAATACATATAACAGAACTACAACAGTTGATGACAATACATATAACATAAATACAACAGTTGATGACAATACATATAACAGAACTACAACAGTTGATGACAATACATATAACAGAACTACAACAGTTGATGACAATACATATAACATAACTACAACAGTTGATGACAATACATAAAACAGAACTACAACAGTTGATGACAATATATATAACAGAACTACAACAGTTGATGACAATATGTGGTTTTTGTTGTTCATATAACAGAACTACAACAGTTGATGACAATATATATAACAGAATTACAACAGTTGATGACAATATATATAACAGAATTACAACAGTTGATGACAATATATATAACAGAATTACAACAGTTGATGACAATACATGTAACAGAACTACAACAGTTGATGACAATACATGTAACAGAATTACAACAGTTGATGACAATATATATAACAGAATTACAACAGTTGATGACAATATATATAACAGAATTACAACAGTTGATGACAATACATGTAACAGAACTACAACAGTTGATGACAATACATATAACATAACTACAACAGTTGATGACAATACATATAACAGAACTACAACAGTTGATGACAATACATATAACATAAATACAACAGTTGATGACAATACATAAAACAGAACTACAACCGTTGATGACAATACATAAAACAGAACTACAACAGTTGATGACAATACATATAACAGAACTACAACAGTTGATGACAATATATATAACAGAACTACAACAGTTGATGACAATACATATAACATAACTACAACAGTTGATGACAATACATAAAACAGAACTACAACAGTTGATGACAATACATATAACAGAACTACAACAGTTGATGACAATATATATAACAGAACTACAACAGTTGATGACAATACATATAACAGAACTACAACAGTTGATGACAATACATGTAACAGAACTACAACAGTTGATGACAATACATATACAAACAACTAAATAGTTGCACTAATTTCTAATTAATTAACCCTTTCCTTCATAGAGTTTTAGGTTAATATACTATTATATCTCCATACAAACGACAGCCATTTAGCTATCATGCAGTGGATAAGTAGTCGCCATATCGATCCCACCTCCATAGATATTACTGGGACTACATGAGATTTAGGTTAATATACTATTATATCTCCATACAAACGACAGCCATTTAGCTATCATGCAGTGGATAAGTAGTCGCCATATCGATCCCACCTCCATAGATATTACTGGGACTACATGAGATTTAGGTTAATATACTATTATATCTCCATACAAACGACAGCCATTTAGCTATCATGCAGTGGATAAGTAGTCGCCATATCGATCCCACCTCCATAGATATTACTGGGACTACATGAGATTTAGGTTAATATACTATTATATCTCCATACAAACGACAGCCATTTAGCTATCATGCAGTGGATAAGTAGTCGCCATATCGATCCCACCTCCATAGATATTACTGGGACTACATGAGAGTCTGGCCTTTATTATGAACATTGGTTTGGCTACTACATTGTCAATGTATGTCATATAGGTAATAGTGTCAAGAGGTGCTTCTATGAGGGAAAGGGTTAATAATGTATACACTTTTCTCAAAATATATGACGATGTATGTTGGATTTATTGTAACTGCCATGTTATGTTTATGGTGATGAACATATTGTATGTTTATGCCAAATAAAATATATTGAATTTTTTTTTGAATTTGAACTAAGAATCAGATTATTATGGCATTTTCTGCCTTGCAACCTTAATTGAAAATGTATACTGGCATTGAGAGTTGTGCTACGCTTAAGCAATTTAGCAAAATCGTAGCGGAGTTTCATTGGTCATACACTTGTTTGTGATTGGGAGTAGCTTTGTTTGATAGACTATATCCTTCAATGTTTAACACGAGAGATTATTAAGTGCCAGGCACTTTCTAGTAAATGAACAAGGCAATCTTCATGTGGCAGATTTGTCTTAAATAAGATACACTGAACTTTCTGGACCAACTGTGCTTGCTTAATAGAACTTACCTAATTTCTCGGCAATTATGAAGTGTTGGTTAAATACACACAAGAATAACTAGAACACAGTAAGCAAGCAAGGGAAGTACATGTTCTACAGTCAACCCTTGTTAGTGATCACCTCCATTATGCCGCGCCAACCTGTATTAAGCAGTGTTAATAATTAAGTAGTCAACCTCTAGCATTATTCTGTGTTAATAATTAAGCAGTCGACATCCAGCATTATTCTGTATTAATAATTAAGCAGTCAACTTCCAGCGTTATTCTGTATTAATAATTAAGCAGTCGACTTCCAGCATTATTCTGTATTAATAATTAAGCAGTCAACTTACAGCATTATTGTGTGTTAATAATTAAGCAGTCAATTTCCAGCATTATTCTGTATTAATAATTAAGCAGTCAACTTCCAGCATTATTCTGTATTAATAATTAAGCAGTCAACTTCCAGCATTATTCTGTATTAATAATTAAGCAGTCAACTTCCAGCATTATTCTGTATTAATAATTAAGCAGTCAACTTCCAGCATTATCCTGTGTTAATAATTAAGCAGTCAATTTCCAGCATTATCCTATGTATGCAGGAAGCCTACTGCAGAATGTTCTGATTGCAGGTAGACAGCCTACTGCAGAATGCTCTGATTGCAGGTAGCCAGCCTACTGCAGAATGCTCTGATTGCAGGTAGACAGCCTACTGCAGAATGTTCTGATTGCAGGTAGATAGCCTACTGCAGAATGCTCTGATTGCAGGTAGACAGCCTACTGCAGAATGCTCTGATTGCAGGTAGACAGCCTACTGCAGAATGCTCTGATTGCAGGTAGATAGCCTACTGCAGAATGCTCTGATTGCAGGTAGCCAGCCTACTGCAGAATGCTCTGATTGCAGGTAGACAGCCTACTGCAGAATGTTCTGATTGCAGGTAGACAGCCTACTGCAGAATGCTCTGATTGCAGGTAGACAGCCTACTGCAGAATGTTCTGATTGCAGGTAGACAGCCTACTGCAGAATGCTCTGATTGCAGGTAGCCAGCCTACTGCAGAATGTTCTGATTGCAGGTAGACAGCCTACTGCAGAATGTTCTGATTGCAGGTAGACAGCCTACTGCAGAATGTTCTGATTGCAGGTAGCCAGCCTACTGCAGAATGCTCTGATTGCAGGTAGACAGTCTACTGCAGAATGTTCTGATTGCAGGTAGCCAGCCTACTGCAGAATGCTCTGATTGCAGGTAGACAGCCTACTGCAGAATGTTCTGATTGCAGGTAGACAGCCTACTGCAGAATGCTCTGATTGCAGGTAGACAGCCTACTGCAGAATGTTCTGATTGCAGGTAGACAGCCTACTGCAGAATGCTCTGATTGCAGGTAGCCAGCCTACTGCAGAATGTTCTGATTGCAGGTAGACAGCCTACTGCAGAATGTTCTGATTGCAGGTAGACAGCCTACTGCAGAATGCTCTGATTGCAGGTAGCCAGCCTACTGCAGAATGCTCTGATTGCAGGTAGACAGTCTACTGCAGAATGTTCTGATTGCAGGTAGCCAGCCTACTGCAGAATGTTCTGATTGCAGGTAGCCAGCCTACTGCAGAATGCTCTGATTGCAGGTAGCCAGCCTACTGCAGAATGTTCTGATTGCAGGTAGCCTACTGCAGAATGCTCTGATTGCATGTAGCCTACTGCAGAATGTTCTGCACATAGCCAGCCTACTGCAGAATGCTCCGACTGCACATAGATAGCCTACTGCAGAATGCTCTGATTGCACATAGCCAGCCTACTGCAGAATGTTCTGACTGCACATAGCCAGCCTACTGCAGAATGTTCCGACTGCACATAGCCAGCCTACTGCAGAATGTTCTGACTGCAGGTAGACAGCCTACTGCAGAATGTTCTGATTGCAGGTAGACAGCCTACTGCAGAATGCTCTGATTGCAGGTAGCCAGCCTACTGCAGAATGTTCTGATAGCAGGTTGCCTACTGCAGAATGTTCTGATCACAGGTAGCCTACTGCAGAATGTTCTGATTGCAGGTAGATAGCCTACTGCAGAATGTTCTGATTGCAGGTAGACAGCCTACTGCAGAATGCTCTGATTGCAGGTAGACAGCCTACTGCAGAATGCTCTGATTGCAGGTAGACAGCCTACTGCAGAATGCTGATTGCAGGTAGATAGCCTACTGCAGAATGCTGATTGCAGGTAGATAGCCTACTGCAGAATGCTCTGATTGCAGGTAGACAGCCTACTGCAGAATGTTCTGAAAGCAGGTAGACAGCCTACTGCAGAATGCTCTGATTGCAGGTAGACAGCCTACTGCAGAATGTTCTGATAGCAGGTTGCCTACTGCAGAATGCTCTGATAGCAGGTTGCCTACTGCAGAATGTTCTGATTGCAGGTAAACAGTCTACTGCAGAATGTTCTGATTGCAGGTAGCCAGCCTACTGCAGAATGTTCTGATTGCACATAGCCAGCCTACTGCAGAATGTTCTGACTGCAGGTAGCCAGCCTACTGCAGAATGTTCTGATTGCAGGTAGCCAGCCTACTGCAGAATGTTCTGATTGCAGGTAGCCAGCCTACTGCAGAAATGTTCCAATTGCACATAGCCAGCCTAGTGCAGAATGCTCTGACTGCACATAGCCAACCTACTGCAGAATGTTCCAATTGCACATAGCCAGCCTAGTGCAGAATGCTCTGACTGCACATAGCCAACCTACTGCAGAATGTTCCAATTGCACATAGCCAGCCTACTGCAGAATGTTCCAACTGCACATAGCCAGCCTACTGCAGAATGATCCGACTGCACATAGCCAGCCTACTGCAGAATGATCCAACTGCACATAGCCAGCCTACTGCAGAATGTTCCGACTGCA
>JABXNX010003564.1:0-27242 GCA_014843695.1 Archivesica marissinica | reverse complement strand
CCTAGGCTAAGCTAAGCTAAGCTAAGCTAAGGCTAAGCTAAGGCTAAGCTAAGCTAGGCTAAGCTAAGCTAAGCTAAGCTAAGGCTAAGCTAGGCTAAGCTAAGGCTAAGGCTAAGCTAAGCTAAGCTAAGCTAGGCTAGGCTAAGCTAAGCTAAGCCTAGGCTAAGCTAAGCTAAGCTAAGCCTAGGCTAAGCTAGGCTAAGCTAAGCCTAGGCTAAGCTAAGCTAAGCCTAGCTAAGCTAAGCTAAGCTAAGCCTAGGCTAAGCTAAGCTAAGCCTAGGCTAAAGCTAAGCTAAGCTAAGCCTAGGCTAAGCTAAGCTAAGCCTAGGCTAAAGCTAAGCTAAGCTAAGCCTAGGCTAAGCTAAGCTAAGCTAAGCCTAGGCTAAGCTAAGCTAAGCCTAGGCTAAGCTAAGCTAAGCTAAGCCTAGGCTAAGCTAAGCTAAGCCTAGGCTAAGCTAAGCTAAGCCTAGGCTAAAGCTAAGCTAGCTAAGCCTAGGCTAAAGCTAAGCTAAGCTAAGCTGTAGGCTAAGCTAGGCTAGCTAAGTAAGCTAAGCTAAGCCTAGGCTAAGCTAGGCTAAGCTAAGCCTAGGCTAAGCCTAAGCTAAGCTAAGCCTAGGCTAAGCTAAGGCTAAGGCTAAGCTAAGCTAAGCTAGGCTAAGCTTAGGCTAAGCTAAGCTAAGCTAAGCTAGGCTAAGCTTAGGCTAAGCTAAGCTAAGCTAAGCTAGCTAAGGCTAAGCTAAGGCTAAGCTAAGGCTAAGCTAAGCTAAGCCTAGGCTAAGCTAAGCCTAGGCTAGCTAAGCTAAGCCTAGGCTAAGCTAAGCTAAGCTTAGGCTAAGCTAAGCCTAGGCTAAGCTAAGCTAAGCCTAGGCTAGGCTAGGCTAGGCTAGGCTAAGCTAAGCTACGCTAAGTTAAGCTAAGCCTAAGCCTAGGCTAAGTTAGGCTAAGCTAAGCCTAAGCTAAGCTAAGCCTAGGCTAAGCTAAGGCTAAGGTAAGCTAAGCTAAGCTAAGCCTAGGCTAGCTTAGGCTAAGCTAAGCTTAGGCTAAGCTAAGCTAAGGCTAAGCTTAGGCTAAGCTAAGCTAAGCCAGAGCTAAGGCTAAGCTAAGGCTAAGCTAAGGCTAAGCTAAGCTAAGCTAAGCCTAGGCTAAGCTAAGCTAGGCTCACTAGCTAAGCCTAGGCTAAGCTAAGCTAAGCTAAGCTAAGCTAAGCCAGTAAGCTAAGCTAAGCTAAGCTAAGCCTGGCTAGGCTAGGCTAGGCTAAGCTAAGCTAAGCCTAGGCTAGGCTAAGCTAAGATAAGCTAAGCTAAGCCTAGGCTAAGGCTAAGCTAGGCTAAGCTAAGCTAAGCCTAGGCTAAGCTAAGCTAAGCTAAGCCTAGGCTAAGCTAAGCCTAGGCTAAGCTAAGCTAAGCCTAGGCTAAGCTAAGCTAAGCTACGCCTAGGCTAAGCTAAGCTAAGCTAAGCCTAGGCTAAGCTAAGCTAAGCCTAGGCTAATCTAAGCTAAGCCTAGGCTAAGCTAAGCTACGCCTAGGCTAAGCTAAGCTAAGCCTAGGCTAAGCTAAGCCTAGGCTAAGCTAAGCTAAGCCTAGGCTAAGCTAAGCTAAGCTAAGCTAAGCCTAGGCTAAGCTAAGCTAAGCTAGGCTAAGCTAAGCCTAGGCTAAGCTAAGCTAAGCCTAAGCTAAGCTCGGATAGGCTAAGCTAAGCTAAGCCTAAGCCTAGGCTAAGCTAGGCTAAGCTAGGCTAAAGCTAAGCTAAGCTAAGCTAAGCCTAAGCTAAGCCTAGGCTAAGCTAAGGCTAAGGCTAAGCTAAGCTAAGCTAAGCCTAGGCTAAGCTAAGCTTAGGCTAAGCTAGGCTTAGGCTAAGCTAAGCTAAGCTAGGCTAAGCTTAGGCTAAGCTTAGGCTAAGCTAAGCTAGCTAAGGCTAAGCTAAGGCTAAGCTAAGCCTAGTCTCAGCTAAGCTAAGCCTAGCCTAAGCTAAGCTAAGCTTAGGCTAAGCTAAGCTAAGCTAAGCCTAGACTAAGCTAAGCTAAGCTAAGCTAAGCCTAGGCTAGGCTAGGCTAGGCTAAGCTAAGCTAAGCCTAGGCTAGGCTAAGCTAAGATAAGCTAAGCTAAGCCTAGGCTAAGCCTAGGCTAAGCTAAGCTAAGCTAAGCTAAGCTAAGCCTAGGCTAAGCTAGGCTAAGCTAAGCCTAGTCTAAGCTAAGCTAAGCTAAGCTAAGCCTAGGCTAAAGCTAAGCTAAGCCTAGGCTAAAGCTAAGCTAAGCTAAGCCTAGGCTAAAGCTAAGCTAAGCCTAGACTAAAGCTAAGCTAAACTAAGCCTAGGCTAAGCTAAGCTAAGCTAAGGCTAAGCTAAGGCTAAGCTAAGCTAGGCTAAGCTAAGCTAAGCTAAGGCTAAGCTAGGCTAAGCTAAACTAAGCTAAGGCTAAGGCTAAGCTAAGCTAGGCTAGGCTAAGCTAAGCCTAGGCTAAGCTAAGCTAAGCCTAGGCTAAGCTAGGCCTAGGCTTAGCTAAGCTAAGCTAGCTAAGGCTAAGCTAAGGCTAAGCTAAGGCTAAGCTAAGCTAAGCTAAGCTAGCTAAGGCTAAGCTAAGGGTAAGCTAAGGCTAAGCTAAGCTAAGCTAAGCCTAGGCTAAGCTAAGCTTAGGCTAAGCTAAGCTAAGCTAAGCCTAGACTAAGCTAAGCTAAGCCTAGACTAAAGCTAAGCTAAGCTAAGGCTAAGCTAAGCTAGGCTAAGCTAAGCTAAGGCTAATCTAGGCTAGGCTAAGCTAAGCTAAGCTAAGGCTAAGGCTAAGCTAATCTAAGCTAAGCTAGGCTAGGCTAGGCTAAGCTAAGCTAAGCCTAAGCTAAGCTAAGCTAAGCCTAGGCTAAGCTAGGCCCAGGCTAAGCTAAGCTAAGCTAGGCTAAGCTTAGGCTAAGCTAAGCTAAGCTAGCTAAGGCTAAGGCTAAGCTAAGCTAAGCCTAGGCTAAGCTAAGCTAAGCTAAGCCTAGGCTAAGCTAAGCTAAGCCTAGGCTAAGCTAAGCTAAGCCTAGGCTAAGCTAAGCTAAGCCTAGGCTAAGCTAAGCTAAGCTAAGCCTAGGCTAAGCTAAGCTAAGCCTAGGCTAAGCTAAGCTAAGCCTAGGCTAAGCTAAGCTAAGCCTAGGCTAAGCTAAGCTAAGCCTAGGCTAAGCTAAGCCTAGGCTAAGCTAAGCTAAGCTAAGCTAAGCTAAGCCTAAGCCTAGGCTAAGCTAGGCTAAGCCTAAGCTAAGCCTAGGCTAAGCTAAGCTAAGCCTAGGCTAAGCTAAGCCTAGGCTAAGCTAAGCTAAGCCTAAGCTAAGCTAAGGCTAAGGCTAAGCTAAGCTAAGCCTAGGCTAAGCTAAGCTTAGGCTAAGCTAAGCTTAGGCTAAGCTAAGCTAAGCTAGCTAAGGCTAAGCTAAGCTAAGCTAAAGCTAAGCTAAGCCTAGGCTAAGGCTAAGCTAAGCCTAGGCTAAGCTAAGCCTAGGCTAAGCTAAGCTAAGCCTAGGCTAAGCTAAGCTAAGCTAAGCTAAGCTTAGGCTAAGCTAAGCTAAGCTAAGCCTAGACTAAGCTAAGCTAAGCTAAGCTAAGCCTAGGCTAGGCTAGGCTAGGCTAAGCTAAGCTAAGCCTAGGCTAGGCTAAGCTAAGATAAGCTAAGCTAAGCCTAGGCTAAGCTAAGCCTAGTCTAAGCTAAGCTAAGCTAAGCCTAGGCTAAGCTAGGCTAAGCCTAGGCTTAAGCTAAGCCTAGGCTTAAGCTAAGCCTAGGCTAAAGCTAAGCTAGCCTAGGCTAAGCTAAGCTAAGCCTAGGCTAAAGCTAAGCTAAGCCTAGGCTAAAGCTAAGCTAAGCCTAGGCTAAAGCTAAGCTAAGCCTAGACTAAAGCTAAGCTAAACTAAGCCTAGGCTAAGCTAAGCTAAGGCTAAGCTAGGCTAAGCTAAGTAAGCTAAGGCTAAGGCTAAGGCTAAGCTAAGCTAAGCTAGGCTAGGCTAAGCTAAGCTAAGCTAAGCTAAGGCTAAGGCTAAGCTAAGCTAGGCTAGGCTAAGCTAAGCTAAGCCTAGGCTAATCTAAGCTAAGCTAAGCCTAGGCTAAGCTAGGCCTAGGCTAAGCTAAGCTAAGCCTAGGCTAAGCTAAGCTAAGCCTAGGCTAAGCTAAGCTATGCCTAAGCTAAGCCTAGTCTAAGCTAAGCTAAGCTAAGCTAAGCTAGGCTAAGCTAAGCTAAGCCTAGGCTAAAGCTAAGCTAAGCCTAGGCTAAGCTAAGCCTAGGCTAAAGCTAAGCTAAGCTAAGCTAAGCCTAGGCTAAGCTAAGCTAAGCCTAGGCTAAGCTAAGCTAAGCTAAGCCTAGGCTAAGCTAAGCTAAGCTAAGCCTAGGCTAAGCTAAGCTAAGCTAAGCCTAGGCTAAGCTAAGCTAAGCTGCTAAGCTAAGCCTAGGCTAAGCTAAGCTAAGCCTAGGCTAAGCTAGGCTAGCTAAGCTAAGCTAAGCTAAGCCTAGGCTAAGCTAGGCTAAGCTAAGCCTAAGCTAAGCTAAGCTAAGCTAAGCCTAGGCTAAGCTAAGCTAAGCTAAGCTAAGCTAAGCTAGGCTAAGCTAAGCTAAGCCTAGGCTAAGCTAAGCTAAGCTAGGCTAAGCTAAGCCTAGGCTAAGCTAAGCTAAGCTAAGCCTAGGCTAAGCTAAGCTAAGCCTAGGCTAAAGCTAAGCTAAGCTAAGCCTAGGCTAAGCTAAGCTAAGCTAAGCTAAGCCTAGGCTAAGCTAAGCCTAGGCTAAGCTAAGCTAAGCTAAGCCTAGGCTAAGCTAAGCTAAGCTAAGCCTAGGCTAAGCTAAGCTAAGGCTAAGCTAAGGCTAAGCTAAGCTAGGCTAAGCTAAGCTAAGCTAAGGCTAAGCTAGGCTAAGCTAAGCTAAGCTAAGGCTAAGGCTAAGCTAAGCTAAGCTAGGCTAGGCTAGGCTAAGCTAAGCTAAGCCTAGGCTAAGCTAAGCTAAGCTAAGCCTAGGCTAAGCTAGGCCTAGGCTAAGCTAAGCTAAGCTAAGCCTAGGCTAAGCTAAGCTAAGCTAAGCTAAGCCTAAGCTAAGCCTAGGCTAAGCTAAGCTAAGCTAAGCTAAGCCTAGGCTAAGCTAAGCTAAGCCTAGGCTAAAGCTAAGCTAAGCCTAGGCTAAGCTAAGCTAAGCCTAGGCTAAGCTAAGCTAAGCTAAGCCTAGGCTAAGCTAAGCTAAGCTAAGCCTAGGCTAAGCTAAGCTAAGCTAAGCCTAGGCTAAGCTAAGCTAAGCTAAGCTAAGCCTAGGCTAAGCTAAGCTAAGCTAAGCTAAGCTAAGCCTAGGCTAAGCTAGGCTAAGCTAAGCCTAGGCTAAGCTAAGCTAAGCCTAGGCTAAGCTAGGCTAAGCTAAGCTAAGCCTAAGCCTAGGCTAAGCTAGGCTAAGCTAAGCCTAGGCTAAGCTAAGCTAAGCTAAGCTAAGCCTAGGCTAAGCTAAGCCTAGGCTAAGCTAAGCTAAGCCTAGGCTAAGCTAAGCTAAGCTACGCCTAGGCTAAGCTAAGCTAAGCCTAGGCTAAGCTAAGCCTAGGCTAAGCTAAGCTAAGCCTAGGCTAAGCTAAGCTAAGCTAAGCTAAGCCTAGGCTAAGCTAAGCTAAGCTAGGCTAAGCTAAGCCTAGGCTAAGCTAAGCTAAGCCTAAGCTAAGCTTAGGCTAAGCTAAGCTAAGCTAAGCTAAGCCTAGGCTAAGCTAGGCTAAGCTAGGCTAAGCTAAGCTAAGCTAAGCCTAGGCTAAGCTAAGGCTAAGGCTAAGCTAAGCTAAGCTAAGCTAAGCCTAGGCTAAGCTAAGCTAAGCTAGGCTAAGCTAAGCCTAGGCTAAGCTAAGCTAAGCTAGGCTAGGCTAGGCTAAGCTAAGCTAAGCCTAGGCTAAGCTAGGCTAAGCCTAAGCTAAGCATAGGCTAAGCTAAGCCTAGGCTAAGCTAAGCTAAGCCTAGGCTAAGCTAAGCTAAGCTAAGCCTAGGCTAAGCTAAGCTAAGCTAGGCTAAGCTAAGCCTAGGCTAAGCTAAGCTACTAAGCGCTAGCTAAGCTAAGCTAAGCTAAGCCTAGGCTAAGCTAAGCTAAGCTAAGCTAGGCTAAGCTAAGCTAAGCTAAGCTAAGCCTAGCTAGGCTAAGCTAGGCTAAGCTAAGCCTAGGCTAAGCTAAGCTAAGCTAAGCTAAGCCTAAGCTAAGCTAAGCCTAGGCTAAGCTAAGGCTAAGGCTAAGCTAAGCTAAGCTAAGCCTAGGCTAAGCTAAGCTTAGGCTAAGCTAAGCTTAGGCTAAGCTAAGCTAGGCTAAGCTAGGCTAGGCTAAGCTAAGCTAAGCTAAGCTAAGCTAGCTAAGGCTAAGCTAAGGCTAAGCTAAGCTAAGCCTAGGCTAAGCTAAGCTAAGCCTAGGCTAAGCTAAGCTAAGCTAAGCCTAGGCTAAGCTAAGCCTAGGCTAAGCTAAGCTAAGCCTAGGCTAAGCTAAGCTAAGCCTAGGCTAAGCTAAGCTAAGCTAAGCTAAGCTAAGCCTAGGCTAAGCTAAGCTAAGCTAAGCCTAGGCTAAAGCTAAGCTAAGCCTAGGCTAAGCTAAGCTAAGCCTAGGCTAAAGCTAAGCTAAGCTAAGCCTAGGCTAAAGCTAAGCTAAGCTAAGCCTAAGCTAAGCTAAGCCTAGGCTAAGCTAAGCTAAGCTAAGCCTAGGCTAAGCTAAGCTAAGCTTAGGCTAAGCTAAGCTTAGGCTAAGCTAAGCTAGGCTAAGCTTAGGCTAAGCTAGCTAAGGCTAAGGCTAAGCTAAGGCTAAGCTAAGGCTAAGCTAAGCTAAGCCTAGGCTAAGCTAAGCTAAGCCTAGGCTAAGCTAAGCTAAGCTAAGCCTAGGCTAAGCTAAGCTAAGCTAGCCTAGGCTAAGCTAAGCTAAGCCTAGGCTAAGCTAAGCCTAGGCTAAGCTAAGCTAAGCCTAGGCTAAGCTAAGCTAAGCTAAGCCTAGGCTAAGCTAAGCTAAGCTAGGCTAAGCTAAGCCTAGGCTAAGCTAAGCTAAGCTAGGCTAGGCTAGGCTAGCTAAGCTAAGCCTAAGCCTAGGCTAAGCTAGGCTAAGCCTAAGCTAAGCATAGGCTAAGCTAAGCCTAGGCCAAGCTAAGCTAAGCCTAGGCTAAGCTAAGCTAAGCTAAGCCTAGGCTAAGCTAAGCTAGGCTAAGCTAAGCCTAGGCTAAAGCTAAGCTAAGCTAAGCTAAGCCTAAGCTAAGCTAAGCCTAGGCTAAGCTAAGGCTAAGGCTAAGCTAAGCTAAGCTAAGCCTAGGCTAAGCTAAGCTTAGGCTAAGCTAAGCTTAGGCTAAGTTAAGCTAGGCTAAGCTTAGGCTAAGCTAAGCTAAGCTAAGCTAAGCTAGCTAAGGCTAAGCTAAGGCTAAGCTAAGCTAAGCTAAGCCTAGGCTAAGCTAAGTTAAGCCTAGGCTAAGCTAAGCTAAGCTAAGCCTAGGCTAAGCTAAGCTAAGCCTAGGCTAAGCTAAGCTAAGCTAAGCCTAGGCTAAGCTAAGCTAAGCTAAGATAAGCTAAGCATAGGCTAAGCTAAGCTAAGCTAAGCCTAGGCTAAAGCTAAGCTAAGCCCAGGCTAAGCTAAGCTAAGCCTAGGCTAAAGCTAAGCTAAGCTAAGCCTAGGCTAAAGCTAAGCTAAGCTAAGCCTAAGCTAAGCTAAGCCTAGGCTAAGCTAAGCTAAGCCTAGGCTAAGCTAAGCTAAGCTAAGCTAGGCTAAGCTAAGCTAAGCTTAGGCTAAGCTAAGCTAGGCTAAGCTTAGGCTAAGCTAGCTAAGGCTAAGGCTAAGCTAAGGCTAAGCTAAGGCTAAGCTAATATAAGCCTAGGCTAAGCTAAGCTAAGCCTAGGCTAAGCTAAGCCTAAGCCTAGGCTAAGCTAAGCTAAGCCTAGGCTAAGCTAAGCTAAGCTAAGCTAAGCCTAGGCTAAAGCTAAGCTAAGCTAAGCCTAAGCTAAGCTAAGCCTAGGATAAGCTAAGCTAAGCCTAGGCTAAAGCTAAGCTAAGCTAAGCCTAAGCTAAGCTAAGCCTAGGCTAAGCTAAGCCTAGGCTAAGCTAAGCTAAGCCTAGGCTAAGCTAAGCTAAGCTTAGGCTAAGCTAAGCTAAGCTAGGCTAAGCTTAGGCTAAGCTAAGCTAGCTAAGCTAGGCTAAGCTAAGCTAAGCTAAGGCTAAGGCTAAGGCTAAGCTAAGCTAAGCTAGGCTAGGCTAGGCTAAGCTAAGCCTAGGCTAAGCTAAGCTAAGCCTAGGCTAAAGCTAAGCTAAGCCTAGGCTAAGCTAAGCTAAGCTAAGCCTAGGCTAAAGCTAAGCTAAGCTAAGCCTAGGCTAAGCTAAGCTAAGCCTAGGCTAAAGCTAAGCTAAGCTAAGCCTAGGCTAAAGCTAAGCTAAGCTAAGCCTAGGCTAAGCTAAGCCTAGGCTAAAGCTAAGCTAAGCTAAGCCTAGGCTAAGCTAAGCCTAGGCTAAGCTAAGCTAAGCTAAGCCTAGGCTAAGCTAAGCTAAGCTAGGCTAAGCTAAGCCTAGGCTAAGCTAAGCTAAGCCTAGGCTAAGCTAGGCTAAGCTAAGCTAAGCCTAAGCCTAGGCTAAGCTAGGCTAAGCTAAGCCTAGGCTAAGCTAAGCTAAGCCTAGGCTAAGCTAAGCCTAGGCTAAAGCTAAGCTAAGCTAAGCCTAAGCTAAGCTAAGCCTAGGCTAAGCTAAGGCTAAGGCTAAGCTAAGCTAAGCCAAGCTAAGCCTAGGCCAAGCCAAGCCTAGGCTAAGCTAAGCCGATGCTAAGCCAAGCCAAGCCAAGCCTAGGCTAAGCTTAGGCTAAGCTAAGCTAAGCTAGCTAAGGCTAAGGCTAAGCTAAGGATAAGCTAAGATAAGCCTAGGCTAAGCTAAGCTAAGCTAAGCCTAGGCTAAGCTAAGCCTAAGCTAAGCTAGGCTAAGCTAAGCTAAGCCTAGGCTAAGCTAAGCTAAGCCTAGGCTAAAGCTAAGCTAAGCTAAGCCTAGGCTAAGCTAAGCTAAGCCTAGGCTAAAGCTAAGCTAAGCTAAGCCTAAGCTAAGCTAAGCCTAGGCTAAGCTAAGCCTAGGCTAAGCTAAGCTAAGCCTAGGCTAAGCTAAGCTAAGCTTAGGCTAAGCTAAGCTAAGCTAAGCTAAGCTAGCTAAGGCTAAGGCTAAGCTAAGGATAAGCTAAGCCTAGGCTAAGCTAAGCTAAGGCTAGGCTAAGCTAAGCTAAGCTAAGCCTAGGCTAGGCTAAGCTAAGCTAAGCTAAGCCTAGGCTAAGCTAAGCTAAGCCAAGCCTAGGCTAAGCTAAGCTAAGCTAAGCCTAAGCTAAGCTAAGCTAAGCTAAGCCGAGGCTAAGCTAAGCATAGGCTAAGCTAGGATAAGCTAAGCTAAGCCTAAGCCTAGGCTAAGCTGGGCTAAGCTAAGCTAAGCTAAGCCTAGGCTAAGCTAAGCCTAGGCTAAAGCTAAGCTAAGCTAAGCCTAAGCTAAGCTAAGCCTAGGCTAAGCTAAGCTAAGCTAAGGCTAAGCTAAGGCTAAGCTAAGCTAAGCCTAGGCTAAGCTAAGCTAAGCCTAGGCTAAGCTAGCTAAGGCTAAGGCTAAGCTAAGGCTAAGCTAAGGCTAAGCTAAGCTAAGCCTAGGCTAAGCTAAGCTAAGCTAAGCCTAGGCTAAGCTAAGCTAAGCTAAGCCTAGGCTAAGCTAAGCTAAGCTAAGCTAAGATAAGCTAAGCATAGGCTAAGCTAAGCTAAGCTAAGCCTAGGCTAAAGCTAAGCTAAGCCCAGGCTAAGCTAAGCTAAGCCTAGGCTAAAGCTAAGCTAAGCTAAGCCTAGGCTAAAGCTAAGCTAAGCTAAGCCTAAGCTAAGCTAAGCCTAGGCTAAGCTAAGCTAAGCCTAGGCTAAGCTAAGCTAAGCTTAGGCTAAGCTAAGCTAAGCTTAGGCTAAGCTAAGCTAGGCTAAGCTTAGGCTAAGCTAGCTAAGGCTAAGGCTAAGCTAAGGCTAAGCTAAGGCTAAGCTAAGCTAAGCCTAGGCTAAGCTAAGCTAAGCCTAGGCTAAGCTAAGCTAAGCTAAGCCTAGGCTAAGCTAAGCTAAGCTACGCCTAGGCTAAGCTAAGCTAAGCCTAGGCTAAGCTAAGCCTAGGCTAAGCTAAGCTAAGCCTAGGCTAAGCTAAGCTAAGCTAAGCCTAGGCTAAGCTAAGCTAAGCTAGGCTAAGCTAAGCCTAGGCTAAGCTAAGCTAGGCTAGGCTAAGCTAAGCCTAAGCCTAGGCTAAGCTAGGCTAAGCCTAAGCTAAGCATAGGCTAAGCTAAGCCTAGGCCAAGCTAAGCTAAGCCTAGGCTAAGCTAAGCTAAGCTAAGCCTAGGCTAAGCTAAGCTAAGCTAGGCTAAGCTAAGCCTAGGCTAAAGCTAAGCTAAGCTAAGCTAAGCCTAAGCTAAGCTAAGCCTAGGCTAAGCTAAGGCTAAGGCTAAGCTAAGCTAAGCTAAGCCTAGGCTAAGCTAAGCTTAGGCTAAGCTAAGCTTAGGCTAAGTTAAGCTAGGCTAAGCTTAGGCTAAGCTAAGCTAAGCTAAGCTAAGCTAGCTAAGGCTAAGCTAAGGCTAAGCTAAGCTAAGCCTAGGCTAAGCTAAGTTAAGCCTAGGCTAAGCTAAGCTAAGCTAAGCCTAGGCTAAGCTAAGCCTAGGCTCAGCTAAGCTAAGCCTAGGCTAAGCTAAGCTTAGGCTAAGCTAAGCTAAGCTAAGCCTAGGCTAAGCTAAGCTAAGCTAAGCTAGGCTAGGCTAGGCTAAGCTAAGCTAAGCCTAGGCTAAGCTAAGCTAAGCCTAGGCTAAAGCTAAGCTAAGCCTAGGCTAAAGCTAAGCTAAGCTAAGCCTAGGCAAAGCTAAGCTAAGCCTAGTAAGCTAAGCTAAGCTAAGCCTAGGCTAAGCTAAGCTAAGCTTAGGCTAAGCTAAGCTAAGCTAAGGCTAAGCTAAGCTAAGCTAAGGCTAAGCTAAGCTAAGCTAAGCTAGCTAAGGCTAAGCTAAGGCTAAGCTAAGGCTAAGCTAAGCTAAGCTAAGCCTAGGCTAAGCTAAGCTAAGGCTAAGCTAAGCTAAGCTAAGCTAAGCCTAGGCTAAGCTAAGCTAAGCCTAGGCTAAGCTAAGCTAAGCTAAGGCTAAGCTAAGCTAGGCTAAGCTAAGCTAAGCTAAGGCTAAGCTAAGCTAGGCTAAGCTAAGCTAAGGCTAAGGCTAAGCTAAGCTAAGCTAAGCTAGGCTAGGCTAAGCTAAGCTAAGCCTAGGCTAAGCTAAGCTAAGCTAAGCCTAGGCTAAGCTAAGCCTAGGCTAAGCTAAGCTAAGCTAGGCTAAGCTTAGGCTAAGCTAAGCTAAGCTAGCTAAGCTAAGCTAGGCTAAAGCTAAGCTAAGCTAAGCTAAGCTAAGCTAAGCTAAGCTAGGCTAAGCTAAGCTAAGGCTAAGCTAAGCTAGCTAAGCCTAGGCTAAGCTAAGCTTAGGCTAAGCTAGCTAGGCTAAGCTAAGCTAGGCTAAGCTAGGCTAAGCTAAGCTAAGCTAAGCTAAGCTAGCTAAGCTAAGCTAAGGCTAAGCTAAGCTAAGCTAGGCTAAGCTAAGCTAAGCCTAGGCTAAGCTAAGCTAAGCTAAGCTAAGCTAGGCTAAGCTAAGCTAGGCTAAGCTAAGCTAAGCCTAGGCTAAGCTAAGCTAAGCTAAGCTAGGCTAGGCTAGGCTAAGCTAAGCTAAGCCTAGGCTAAGCTAAGCTAAGCCTAGGCTAAGCTAGGCTAAGCCTAGGCTAAGCTAAGCCTAGGCTAAAGCTAAGCTAAGCCTAGGCTAAAGCTAAGCTAAGCTAAGCCTAGGCTAAAGCTAAGCTAAGCCTAGACTAAAGCTAAGCTAAACTAAGCCTAGGTTAGCTAAGCTAAGCTAAGGCTAAGCTAAGGCTAAGCTAAGGCTAAGCTAAGGCTAAGCTAAGGCTAAGCTAAGCTAGGCTAAGCTAAGCTAAGGCTAAGCTAGGCTAGGCTAAGCTAAGCTAAGCTAAGGCTAAGGCTAAGCTAAGCTAAGCTAAGCTAGGCTAAGCTAAGCTAAGCCTAGTCTAAGCTAAGCTAAGCCTAGGCTAAGCTAGGCCTAGGCTAAGCTAAGCTAAGCCTAGGCTAAGCTAAGCTAAGCCTAGGCTAAGCTAAGCTAAGCTAAGCCTAGGCTAAGCTAAGCTATGCCTAAGCTAAGCCTAGTCTAAGCTAAGCTAAGCTAAGCCTAGGCTAAGCTAAGCTAAGCCTAGGCTAAGCTAAGCCTAGGCTAAGCTAAGCTAAGCCTAGGCTAAGCTAAGCTAAGCTTATGCTAAGCTAGGCTAAGCTTAGGCTAAGCTAAGCTAGCTACGGCTAAGGCTAAGCTAAGGATAAGCTAAGCCTAGGCTAAGCTAAGCTAAGCTAAGCTAAGGCTAGGCTAAGCTAAGCTAAGCTAAGCCTAGGCTAGGCTAGGCTAAGCTAAGCTAAGCCTAGGCTAAGCTAAGCTAAGCTATGCCAAGCCTAGGCTAAGCTAAGCTAAGCTAAGCCTAAGCTAAGCTAAGCTAGGCTAAGCTAAGCCGAGGCTAAGCTAAGCCTAGGCTAAGCTAGGATAAGCTAAGCTAAGCCTAAGTCTAGGCTAAGCTGGGCTAAGCTAAGCTAAGCTAAGCCTAGGCTAAGCTAAGCTAAGCTAAGCTAAGCTAGGCTAAAGCTAAGCTAAGCTAAGCCTAAGCTAAGCTAAGCCTAGGCTAAGCTAAGCTAAGCCTAGGCTAAGCTAAGCTAAGCCTAGGCTAAGCTAAGCTAAGCTTAGGCTAAGCTAAGCTAAGCTAGGCTAAGCTTAGGCTAAGCTAAGCTAAGCTAAGCTAGCTACGGCTAAGGCTAAGCTAAGGCTAAGCTAAGCTAAGCCTAGGCTAAGCTAAGCTAAGCCTAGGCTAAGCTAAGCTAAGCTAAGCTAAGCCTAGGCTAAAGCTAAGCTAAGCTAAGCCTAGGCTAAGCTAAGCTAAGCCTAGGCTAAGCTAAGCTAAGCTAAGCCTAGGCTACGCTAGGCTAAGCTAAGCTAAGCCTAGGCTAAGCTAAGCTAAGCCTAGGCTAAAGCTAAGCTAAGCTAAGCTAAGCCTAAGCTAAGCTAAGCCTAGGCTAAGCTAAGGCTAAGGCTAAGCTAAGCTAAGCCTAGGCTAAGCTAAGCTTAGGCTAAGCTAAGCTTAGGCTAAGCTAAGCTAAGCTAGGCTAAGCTTAGGCTAAGCTAAGCTAAGCTAGCTAAGGCTAAGCTAAGGCTAAGCTAAGCTAAGCCTAGGCTAAGCTAAGTTAAGCCTAGGCTAAGCTAAGCTAAGCTAAGTTTAGGCTAAGCTAAGCTAAGCCTAGACTAAGCTAAGCTAAGCTAAGCCTAGGCTAGGCTAGGCTAAGCTAAGCTAAGCTAAGCTTAGGCTAAGCTAAGCTAAGCTAGGCTAAGCTAAGCTAAGCTAAGCTAGGCTAAGCTAAGCCTAGGCTAAGCTAAGCTAAGCTAAGCCTAGGCTAAGCTAAGCTAACTAAGCTAAGCTAAGCCTAGGCTAAGCTAAGCTAAGCTAAGCTAGGCTAAGCTAAGCCTAGGCTAAGCTAAGCTAAGCCTAGGCTAAGCTAGGCTAAGCTAAGCTAAGCTAAGCCTAGGCTAAGCTAAGCTAAGCTAAGCCTAGGCTAAGCTAAGCTAAGCTAAGCTAAGCCTAGGCTAAGCTAAGCTAAGCCTAGGCTAAGCTAAGCTAAGCCTAGGCTAAGCTAAGCTAAGCCTAGGCTAAGCTAAGCTAAGCTAAGCCTAGGCTAAGCTAAGCTAAGCCTAGGCTAAGCTAAGCCTAGGCTAAGCTAAGCTAAGCCTAGGCTAAGCTAAGCTAAGCTAAGCTAAGCCTAGGCTAAGCTAAGCTAAGCTAAGCTAAGCTAAGCTAGGCTAAGCTAAGCTAAGCCTAAGCCTAGGCTAAGCTGGGCTAAGCTAAGCTAAGCTAAGCCTAGGCTAAGCTAAGCTAAGCTAAGCCTAGGCTAAAGCTAAGCTAAGCAAAGCCTAAGCTAAGCTAAGCCTAGGCTAAGCTAAGCTAAGCTTAGGCTAAGCTAAGCTAGGCTAAGCTTAGGCTAAGCTTAGGCTAAGCTTAGGCTAAGCTAAGCTAGCTAAGGCTAAGGCTAAGCTAAGGCTAAGCTAAGCCTAGGCTAAGCTAAGCTAAGCCTAGGCTAAGCTAAGCTAAGCTAAGCTAAGCCTAGGCTAAGCTAAGCTAAGCCTAGGCTAAGCTAAGCTAAGCTACGCCTAGGCTAAGCTAAGCCTAGGCTAAGCTAAGCCTAGGCTAAGCTAAGCTAAGCCTAGGCTAAGCTAAGCTAAGCCTAGGCTAAGCTAAGCTAAGCTAGGCTAAGCTAAGCCTAGGCTAAGCTAAGCTAAGTTAAGCTAGGCTAGGCTAAGCTAATCCTAAGCCTAGGCTAAGCTAGGCTAAGCCTAGGCTAAGCTAGGCTAAGCCTAAGCTAAGCCTAGGCTAAGCTAAGCTAAGCTAAGCCTAGGCTAAGCTAAGCCTAGGCTAAAGCTAAGCTAAGCTAAGCTAGCCTAAGCTAAGCTAAGCCTAGGCTAAGCTAAGGCTAAGGCTAAGCTAAGCTAAGCTAAGCCTAGGCTAAGCCAAGCTTAGGCTAAGCTAAGCTTAGGCTAAGCTAAGCTAAGCTAGGCTAAGCTTAGGCTAAGCTAAGCTAAGCTAAGCTAGCTAAGGCTAAGCTAAGGCTAAGCTAAGCTAAGCTAAGCCTAGGCTAAGCTAAGTTAAGCCTAGGCTAAGCTAAGCTAAGCCTAGGCTAGGCTAGGCTAAGCTAAGCTAAGCCTAGGCTAGGATAAGCTAAGATAAGCCTAGGCTAAGCCTAGGCTAAGCTAAGCCTAGTCTAAGCTAAGCTAAGCTAAGCCTAGGCTAAAGCTAGGCTAAGCCTAGGCTTAAGCTAAGCTAAGCCTAGGCCAAAGCTAAGCTAAGCCTAGACTAAAGCTAAGCTAAACTAAGCCTAGGCTAAGCTAAGCTAAGGCTAAGCTAAGGCTAAGCTAAGGCTAAGCTAAGCTAGGCTAAGCTAAGCGAAGCTAAGCTAAGGCTAAGCTAGGCTAAGCTAAGCTAAGCTAAGGCTAAGGCTAAGCCTAGGCTAAAGCTAAGCTAAGCTAAGCCTAGGCTAAAGCTAAGCTAAGCCTAGACTAAAGCTAAGCTAAACTAAGCCTAGGCTAAGCTAAGCTAAGCTAGCTAAGCTAAGCTAAGGCTAAGCTAGGCTAAGCTAAGCTAAGCTAAGGCTAAGGCTAAGGCTAAGCTAGGCTAGGCTAGGCTAAGCTAAGCTAAGCCTAGGCTAAGCTAAGCTAAGCTAAGCTAAGCCTAGGCTAAGCTAGGCCTAGGCTAAGCTAAGCCTAGGCTAAGCTAAGCTAAGCCTAGGCTAAGCTAAGCTATGCCTAAGCTAAGCCTAGTCTAAGCTAAGCTAAGCTAAGCCTAGGCTAAGCTAAGCTAAGCTAAGCCTAGGCTAAAGCTAAGCTAAGCCTAGGCTAAGCTAAGCTAAGCTAAGCCTAGGCTAAAGCTAATCTAAGCTAAGCCTAGGCTAAGCTAAGCTAAGCCTAGGCTAAAGCTAAGCTAAGCCTAGGCTAAAGCTAAGCTAAGCTAAGCCTAGGCTAAGCTAAGCCTAGGCTAAAGCTAAGCTAAGCTAAGCCTAGGCTAAGCTAAGCTAATCTAAGCTAAGCTAAGCCTAGGCTAAGCTAAGCTAAGCTAGGCTAAGCTAAGCAAAGCCTAAGCCTAGGCTAAGCTAGGCTAAGCTAAGCTAAGCCTAGGCTAAGCTAAGCTAAGGCTAAAGCTAAGCTAAGCCTAGGCTAAAGCTAAGCTAAGCTAAGCCTAAGCTAAGCTAAGCTAAGGTTAAGCTAAGCTAAGCTAAGCCTAGGCTAAGCTTAGGCTAAGCTAAGCTAGGCTAGGCTAAGCTAAGCTAAGCTAAGGCTAAGGCTAAGCTAAGCTAAGCTAGGCTAGGCTAAGCTAAGCTAAGCCTAGGCTAAGCTAAGCTAAGCCTAGGCTAAGCTAGGCCTAGGCTAAGCTAAGCTAAGCCTAGGCTAAGCTAAGCTAAGCCTAGGCTAAGCTAAGCTATGCCTAAGCTAAGCCTAGTCTAAGCTAAGCTAAGCTAAGCCTAGGCTAAAGCTAAGCTAAGCTAAGCCTAGGCTAAAGCTAAGCTAAGCTAAGCTAAGCCTAGGCTAAGCTAAGCCTAGGCTAAAGCTAAGCTAAGCTAAGCCTAGGCTAAGCTAAGCTAAGCTAAGCCTAGGCTAAGCTAAGCTAAGCTTTGCTAAGCTAAGCCTAGGCTAAGCTAAGCTAAGCCTAGGCTAAGCTAGGCTACGCTAAGTTAAGCTAAGCCTAAGCCTAGGCTAAGCTAGGCTAAGCTAAGCCTAAGCTAAACCTAGGCTAAGCTAAGGCTAAGGCTAAGCTAAGCTAAGCTAAGCTAAGCCTAGGCTAAGATTAGGCTAAGCTAAGCTTAGGCTAAGCTAAGCTAAGCTAAGCTAAGCTAAGCTAAGCTAGGCTAAGCTTAGGCTAAGCTAAGCTAAGCTAAGCTAAGCTAGCTAAGGCTAAGCTAAGGCTAAGCTAAGGCTAAGCTAAGCCTAGGCTAAGCTAAGCCTAGGCTCAGCTAAGCTAAGCCTAGGCTAAGCTAAGCTAAGCTTAGGCTAAGCTAAGCCTAGACTAAGCTAAGCTAAGCTAAGCCTAGGCTAGGCTAGGCTAGGCTAAGCTAAGCTACGCTAAGTTAAGCTAAGCCTAAGCCTAGGCTAAGCTAGGCTAAGCTAAGCCTAAGCTAAGCTAAGCCTAGGCTAAGCTAAGGCTAAGGCTAAGCTAAGCTAAGCTAAGCCTAGGCTAAGCTTAGGCTAAGCTAAGCTTAGGCTAAGCTAAGCTAAGCTAGGCTAAGCTTAGGCTAAGCTAAGCTAAGCTAAGCTAAGCTAGCTAAGGCTAAGCTAAGGCTAAGCTAAGCTAAGCTAAGCTAAGCCTAGGCTAGGCTAGGCTAAGCTAAGCTAAGCCTAGGCTAGGCTAGGCTAGGCTAAGCTAAGATAAGCTAAGCTAAGCCTAGGCTAAGGCTAAGCTAGGCTAAGCTAAGCTAAGCCTAGGCTAAGCTAAGCTAAGCTAAGCCTAGGCTAAGCTAAGCTAAGCTACGCCTAGGCTAAGCTAAGCTACGCCTAGGCTAAGCTAAGCTAAGCCTAGGCTAATCTAAGCTAAGCCTAGGCTAAGCTAAGCTACGCCTAGGCTAAGCTAAGCTAAGCCTAGGCTAAGCTAAGACTAGGCTAAGCTAAGCTAAGCCTAGGCTAAGCTAAGCTAAGCTAAGCCTAGGCTAAGCTAAGCTAAGCTAGGCTAAGCTAAGCCTAGGCTAAGCTAAGCTAAGCCTAAGCTAAGCTCGGATAGGCTAAGCTAAGCTAAGCCTAAGCCTAGGCTAAGCTAGGCTAAAGCTAAGCTAAGCTAAGCTAAGCTAAGCCTAGGCTAAGCTAAGCTAAGCTAAGCCTAGGCTAAGCTAAGCTTAGGCTAAGCTAAGCTTAGGCTAAGCTAAGCTAAGCTAGGCTAAGCTTAGGCTAAGCTAAGCTAGCTAATGCTAAGCTAAGGCTAAGCTAAGCTAAGCCTAGGCTAATCTAAGCCTAGGCTCAGCTAAGCTAAGCCTAGCCTAAGCTAAGCTAAGCTAAGCTAAGCTTAGGCTAAGCTAAGCTAAGCCTAGACTAAGCTAAGCTAAGCTAAGCTAAGCCTAGGCTAGGCTAGGCTAGGCTAGGCTAGGCTAAGCTAACTAAGCTAAGCCTAGGCTAAAGCTAGGCTAAGCCTAGGCTTAAGCTAAGCTAAGCCTAGGCTAAAGCTAAGCTAAGCCTAGGCTAAGCTAAGCTAAGCCTAGGCTAAAGCTAAGCTAAGCCTAGGCTAAAGCTAAGCTAAGCTAAGCCTAGGCTAAAGCTAAGCTAAGCCTAGACTAAAGCTAAGCTAAGCTAAGGCTAAGCTAAGGCTAAGCTAAGCTAGGCTAAGCTAAGCTAAGCTAAGGCTAAGCTAGGCTAAGCTAAGCTAAGCTAAGGCTAAGGCTAAGCTAAGCTAGGCTAGGCTAAGCTAAGCCTAGGCTAAGCTAAGCTAAGCCTAGGCTAAGCTAGGCCTAGGCTTAGCTAAGCTAAGCTAGCTAAGGCTAAGCTAAGGCTAAGCTAAGGCTAAGCTAAGGCTAAGCTAAGCTAAGCTAAGCTAAGCTAAGCTAAGCCTAGGCTAAGCTAAGCTAAGCTAAGCCTAGGCTAAGCTAAGCTAAGCTTAGGCTAAGCTAAGCTAAGCCTAGGCTAAGCTTAGATTAAGCTAAGCTTAGGCTAAGCTAAGCTAAGCTAAGCTAGGCTAAGCTTAGGCTAAGCTAAGCTAAGCTAGCTAAGGCTAATCTAAGGCTAAGCTAAGGCTAAGCTAAGCTAAGCTAAGCTAAGCCTAGGCTAAGCTAAGCTAAGCTAAGCTAAGCCTAGGCTAAGCCTAGGCTCAGCTAAGCTAAGCCTAGGCTAAGCTAAGCTAAGCTTAGGCTAAGCTAAGCTAAGCTAAGCCTAGACTAAGCTAAGCTAAGCCTAGGCTAGGCTAGGCTAAGCTAAGCCTAGGCTAGGCTAAGCTAAGATAAGCTAAGCTAAGCCTAGGCTAAGCTAAGCCTAGGCTAAGCTAAGCTAAGCTAAGCTAAGCTAAGCTAGGCTAAGCTAAGCTAGGCAGCTAAGCCTAGGCTAAGCTAAGCTAAGCTAAGCTAAGCCTAGGCTAAGCTAAGCTAAGCCTAGGCTAAGCTAGCTAGGCTAAGCTAAGGCTAAGCTAAGCTAAGCTAGCTAAGGCTAAGCTAAGCTAAGCTAAGGCTAAGCTAAGCTAAGCTAAGCTAAGCCTAGGCTAAGCTAAGCTAAGCTAAGCTAAGCCTAGGCTAAGCCTAGGCTAGCTAAGCTAAGCCTAGGCTAAGCTAAGCTAAGCTAGGCTAAGCTAAGCTAAGCTAAGCTAGCTAAGCTAAGCTAAGCTAAGCTAGGCTAGGCTAGGCTAAGCTAAGCTAGGCTAGGCTAAGCTAAGCTAAGCTAAGCTAAGCTAAGCTAAGCTAAGCCTAGGCTAAGCTAAGCTAAGCCTAGGCTAAGCTAAGCTAAGCCTAGGCTAAGCTAAGCCTAGGCTAAAGCTAAGCTAAGCTAAGCTAAGCCTAGGCTAAGCTAAGCTAAGCCTAGGCTAAAGCTAAGCTAAGCTAAGCCTAGGCTAAAGCTAAGCTAAGCTAAGCTAAGCCTAAGCTAAGCTAAGCCTAGGCTAAAGCTAAGCTAAGCTAAGCCTAGGCTAAGCTAAGCTAAGCTAAGCCTAGGCTAAGCTAAGCTAAGGCTAAGCTAAGGCTAAGCTAAGCTAGGCTAAGCTAAGCTAAGCTAAGGCTAAGCTAGGCTAAGATAAGCTAAGCTAAGGCTAAGGCTAGGCTAATCTAAGCTACGCTAGGCTAGGCTAAGCTAAGGCTAAGCTAAGCTAAGCCAAGCTAAGCCTAGGCCAAGCCAAGCCTAGGCTAAGCTAAGCCGATGCTAAGCCAAGCCAAGCCTAGGCTAAGCTAAGCCTAGGCTAAGCTAAGCCAAGCCTAGGCTAAGCTAAGCCTAGGCTAAGCCAAGCCAAGCCTAGGCTAGGCTAAGCTAAGCCTAGGCTAAGCTAAGCCAAGCCTAGGCTAAGCTAAGCCTAGGCTGAGCTAAGCCAAGCCTAGGCTAGGGTAGGCTAAGCTAAGCTAAGGCTAAGCTAAGCCAAGCCTAGGCTAAGCCTAGGCTAAGCCTAGGCTAAGCCTAGGCTAAGCTAAGCCTAGGCTAAGCTAAGCTAAGCCTAGGCTAAGCTAAGCCTAGGCTAAGCTAAGCTTATCTAAGCCTAGGCTAAGCTAAGCCTAGGCTAAGCCAAGCTAAGCCTAGGCCAAGCCAAGCCTAGGCTAAGCTAAGCCGATGCTAAGCCAAGCCAAGCCAAGCCTAGGCTAAGCTTAGGCTAAGCTAAGCTAAGCTAGCTAAGGCTAAGGCTAAGCTAAGGATAAGCTAAGATAAGCCTAGGCTAAGCTAAGCTAAGCTAAGCCTAGGCTAAGCTAAGCCTAAGCCTAGGCTAAGCTAGGCTAAGCTAAGCTAAGCCTAGGCTAAGCTAAGCTAAGCCTAGGCTAAAGCTAAGCTAAGCTAAGCCTAGGCTAAGCTAAGCTAAGCCTAGGCTAAAGCTAAGCTAAGCTAAGCCTAAGCTAAGCTAAGCCTAGGCTAAGCTAAGCCTAGGCTAAGCTAAGCTAAGCCTAGGCTAAGCTAAGCTAAGCTTAGGCTAAGCTAAGCTAAGCTAAGCTAAGCTAGCTAAGGCTAAGGCTAAGCTAAGGATAAGCTAAGCCTAGGCTAAGCTAAGCTAAGGCTAGGCTAAGCTAAGCTAAGCTAAGCCTAGGCTAGGCTAAGCTAAGCTAAGCTAAGCCTAGGCTAAGCTAAGCTAAGCCAAGCCTAGGCTAAGCTAAGCTAAGCTAAGCCTAAGCTAAGCTAAGCTAAGCTAAGCCGAGGCTAAGCTAAGCATAGGCTAAGCTAGGATAAGCTAAGCTAAGCCTAAGCCTAGGCTAAGCTGGGCTAAGCTAAGCTAAGCTAAGCCTAGGCTAAGCTAAGCCTAGGCTAAAGCTAAGCTAAGCTAAGCCTAAGCTAAGCTAAGCCTAGGCTAAGCTAAGCTAAGGCTAAGGCTAAGCTAAGGCTAAGCTAAGCTAAGCCTAGGCTAAGCTAAGCTAAGCCTAGGCTAAGCTAGCTAAGGCTAAGGCTAAGCTAAGGCTAAGCTAAGGCTAAGCTAAGCTAAGCCTAGGCTAAGCTAAGCTAAGCTAAGCCTAGGCTAAGCTAAGCTAAGCTAAGCCTAGGCTAAGCTAAGCTAAGCTAAGCTAAGATAAGCTAAGCATAGGCTAAGCTAAGCTAAGCTAAGCCTAGGCTAAAGCTAAGCTAAGCCCAGGCTAAGCTAAGCTAAGCCTAGGCTAAAGCTAAGCTAAGCTAAGCCTAGGCTAAAGCTAAGCTAAGCTAAGCCTAAGCTAAGCTAAGCCTAGGCTAAGCTAAGCTAAGCCTAGGCTAAGCTAAGCTAAGCTTAGGCTAAGCTAAGCTAAGCTTAGGCTAAGCTAAGCTAGGCTAAGCTTAGGCTAAGCTAGCTAAGGCTAAGGCTAAGCTAAGGCTAAGCTAAGGCTAAGCTAAGCTAAGCCTAGGCTAAGCTAAGCTAAGCCTAGGCTAAGCTAAGCTAAGCTAAGCCTAGGCTAAGCTAAGCTAAGCTACGCCTAGGCTAAGCTAAGCTAAGCCTAGGCTAAGCTAAGCCTAGGCTAAGCTAAGCTAAGCCTAGGCTAAGCTAAGCTAAGCTAAGCCTAGGCTAAGCTAAGCTAAGCTAGGCTAAGCTAAGCCTAGGCTAAGCTAAGCTAAGCTAGGCTAGGCTAGGCTAGCAAGCTAAGCCTAAGCCTAGGCTAAGCTAGGCTAAGCCTAAGCTAAGCATAGGCTAAGCTAAGCCTAGGCCAAGCTAAGCTAAGCCTAGGCTAAGCTAAGCTAAGCTAAGCCTAGGCTAAGCTAAGCTAAGCTAGGCTAAGCTAAGCCTAGGCTAAAGCTAAGCTAAGCTAAGCTAAGCCTAAGCTAAGCTAAGCCTAGGCTAAGCTAAGGCTAAGGCTAAGCTAAGCTAAGCTAAGCCTAGGCTAAGCTAAGCTTAGGCTAAGCTAAGCTTAGGCTAAGTTAAGCTAGGCTAAGCTTAGGCTAAGCTAAGCTAAGCTAAGCTAGCTAAGGCTAAGCTAAGGCTAAGCTAAGCTAAGCTAAGCCTAGGCTAAGCTAAGTTAAGCCTAGGCTAAGCTAAGCTAAGCTAAGCCTAGGCTCAGCTAAGCTAAGCCTAGGCTAAGCTAAGCTAAGCTAAGCCTAGGCTAAGCTAAGCTAAGCTAAGATAAGCTAAGCATAGGCTAAGCTAAGCTAAGCTAAGCCTAGGCTAAAGCTAAGCTAAGCCCAGGCTAAGCTAAGCTAAGCCTAGGCTAAAGCTAAGCTAAGCTAAGCCTAGGCTAAAGCTAAGCTAAGCTAAGCCTAAGCTAAGCTAAGCCTAGGCTAAGCTAAGCTAAGCCTAGGCTAAGCTAAGCTAAGCTTAGGCTAAGCTAAGCTAAGCTTAGGCTAAGCTAAGCTAGCTAAGGCTAAGGCTAAGCTAAGGCTAAGCTAAGCTAAGGCTAAGCTAAGCTAAGCCTAGGCTAAGCTAAGCTAAGCCTAGGCTAAGCTAAGCTAAGCTAAGCCTAGGCTAAGCTAAGCTAAGCTACGCCTAGGCTAAGCTAAGCTAAGCCTAGGCTAAGCTAAGCCTAGGCTAAGCTAAGCTAAGCCTAGGCTAAGCTAAGCTAAGCTAAGCCTAGGCTAAGCTAAGCTAAGCTAGGCTAAGCTAAGCCTAGGCTAAGCTAAGCTAAGCTAGGCTAGGCTAAGCTAAGCCTAAGCCTAGGCTAAGCTAGGCTAAGCCTAAGCTAAGCATAGGCTAAGCTAAGCCTAGGCCAAGCTAAGCTAAGCCTAGGCTAAGCTAAGCTAAGCTAAGCTAAGCCTAGGCTAAGCTAAGCTAAGCTAGGCTAAGCTAAGCCTAGGCTAAAGCTAAGCTAAGCTAAGCTAAGCCTAAGCTAAGCTAAGCCTAGGCTAAGCTAAGGCTAAGGCTAAGCTAAGCTAAGCTAAGCCTAGGCTAAGCTAAGCTTAGGCTAAGCTAAGCTTAGGCTAAGTTAAGCTAGGCTAAGCTTAGGCTAAGCTAAGCTAAGCTAAGCTAAGCTAGCTAAGGCTAAGCTAAGGCTAAGCTAAGCTAAGTCTAGGCTAAGCTAAGTTAAGCCTAGGCTAAGCTAAGCTAAGCTAAGCCTAGGCTAAGCTAAGCCTAGGCTCAGCTAAGCTAAGCCTAGGCTAAGCTAAGCTTAGGCTAAGCTAAGCTAAGCTAAGCTAAGCCTAGACTAAGCTAAGCTAAGCTAAGTCTAGGCTAGGCTAGGCTAAGCTAAGCTAAGCCTAGTCTAAGCTAAGCTAAGCCTAGGCTAAAGCTAGGCTAAGCCTAGGCTAAGCTAAGCCTAGGCTAAAGCTAAGCTAAGCCTAGGCTAAAGCTAAGCTAAGCTAAGCCTAGGCGAAAGCTAAGCTAAGCCTAGACTAAAGCTAAGCTAAACTAAGCCTAGGTTAGCTAAGCTAAGCTAAGGCTAAGCTAAGGCTAAGCTAAGGCTAAGCTAAGGCTAAGCTAAGGCTAAGCTAAGGCTAAGCTAAGCTAGGCTAAGCTAAGCTAAGGCTAAGCTAGGCTAGGCTAAGCTAAGCTAAGCTAAGGCTAAGGCTAAGCTAAGCTAAGCTAAGCTAGGCTAAGCTAAGCTAAGCCTAGTCTAAGCTAAGCTAAGCCTAGGCTAAGCTAGGCCTAGGCTAAGCTAAGCTAAGCCTAGGCTAAGCTAAGCTAAGCCTAGGCTAAGCTAAGCTAAGCTAAGCCTAGGCTAAGCTAAGCTATGCCTAAGCTAAGCCTAGTCTAAGCTAAGCTAAGCTAAGCTAAGCTAAGCCTAGGCTAAGCTAAGCTAAGCCTAGGCTAAGCTAAGCCTAGGCTAAGCTAAGCTAAGCCTAGGCTAAGCTAAGCTAAGCTTATGCTAAGCTAAGCTAAGCTAAGCTAAGCTAGGCTAAGCTTAGGCTAAGCTAAGCTAGCTACGGCTAAGGCTAAGCTAAGGATAAGCTAAGCCTAGGCTAAGCTAAGCTAAGCTAAGCGGCTAGGCTAAGCTAAGCTAAGCTAAGCCTAGGCTAGGCTAGGCTAAGCTAAGCTAAGCCTAGGCTAAGCTAAGCTAAGCTATGCCAAGCCTAGGCTAAGCTAAGCTAAGCTAAGCTAAGCTAAGCTAGGCTAAGCTAAGCCGAGGCTAAGCTAAGCCTAGGCTAAGCTAGGATAAGCTAAGCTAAGCCTAAGTCTAGGCTAAGCTGGGCTAAGCTAAGCTAAGCTAAGCCTAGGCTAAGCTAAGCTAAGCCTAGGCTAAAGCTAAGCTAAGCTAAGCCTAAGCTAAGCTAAGCCTAGGCTAAGCTAAGCTAAGCCTAGGCTAAGCTAAGCTAAGCCTAGGCTAAGCTAAGCTAAGCTTAGGCTAAGCTAAGCTAAGCTAGGCTAAGCTTAGGCTAAGCTAAGCTAAGCTAAGCTAGCTACGGCTAAGGCTAAGCTAAGGCTAAGCTAAGCTAAGCCTAGGCTAAGCTAAGCTAAGCTAAGCCTAGGCTAAGCTAAGCTAAGCTAAGCTAAGCCTAGGCTAAGCTAAGCTAAGCTAAGCCTAGGCTAAGCTAAGCTAAGCTAAGCCTAGGCTAAGCTAAGCTAAGCTAAGCCTAGGCTACGCTAGGCTAAGCTAAGCTAAGCCTAGGCTAAGCTAAGCTAAGCCTAGGCTAAAGCTAAGCTAAGCTAAGCTAAGCCTAAGCTAAGCTAAGCCTAGGCTAAGCTAAGGCTAAGGCTAAGCTAAGCTAAGCCTAGGCTAAGCTAAGCCTAAGCTAAGCTAAGCCTAGGCTAAGCTAAGCTAAGGCTAAGCTAAGCTAAGCCTAGGCTAAGCTAAGCTTAGGCTAAGCTAAGCTTAGGCTAAGCTAAGCTAAGCTAGCTAAGGCTAAGCTAAGCTAAGCTAAAGCTAAGCTAAGCCTAGGCTAAGGCTAAGCTAAGGCTAAGCTAAGCTAAGCTAAGCCTAGACTAAGCTAAGCTAAGCTAAGCTAAGCCTAGGCTAGGCTAGGCTAAGCTAAGCTAAGCCTAGGCTAGGCTAAGCTAAGATAAGCTAAGCTAAGCCTAGGCTAAGCTAAGCCTAGGCTAAGCTAAGCTAAGCTAAGCCTAGGCTAAAGCTAGGCTAAGCCTAGGCTTAAGCTAAGCCTAGGCTTAAGCTAAGCCTAGGCTAAAGCTAAGCTAAGCCTAGGTTAAGCTAAGCTAAGCTAAGCCTAGGCTAAAGCTAAGCTAAGCCTAGGCTAAAGCTAAGCTAAGCTAAGCCTAGGCTAAAGCTAAGCTAAGCCTAGGCTAAGCTAAGCTAAGCTAAGCCTAGGCTAAGCTAAGCTAAGGCTAAGCTAGGCTAAGCTAAGTAAGCTAAGGCTAAGGCTAAGCTAAGCTAAGCTAGGCTAGGCTAAGCTAAGCTAAGCTAAGGCTAAGGCTAAGCTAAGCTAGGCTAGGCTAAGCTAAGCTAAGCCTAGGCTAAGCTAAGCTAAGCTAAGCCTAGGCTAAGCTAGGCCTAGGCTAAGCTAAGCTAAGCCTAGGCTAAGCTAAGCTAAGCCTAGGCTAAGCTAAGCTAAGCTAAGCTAAGCCTAGGCTAAGCTAAGCTAAGCTAAGCTAAGCTAGGCTAAGCTAAGCTTAGGCTAAGCTAAGCTAGGCTAAGCTTAGGCTAAGCTAAGCTAAGCTAAGCTAAGCTAGCTAAGGCTAAGCTAAGCTAAGGCTAAGCTAAGCCTAGGCTAAGCTAAGCTAAGCCTAGGCTAAGCTAAGCTAAGCTAAGCTAAGCCTAGGCTAAGCTAAGCTAAGCCTAGGCTAAGCTAAGCTAAGCTAAGCCTAGGCTAAGCTAAGCCTAGGCTAAGCTAAGCCTAGGCTAAGCTAAGCTAAGCCTAGGCTAAGCTAAGCTAAGCCTAGGCTAAGCTAAGCTAAGCTAGGCTAAGCTAAGCCTAGGCTAAGCTAAGCTAAGCTAAGCTAGGCTAGGCTAAGCTAAGCTAAGCCTAGGCTAAGCTAGGCTAAGCCTAGGCTAAGCTAGGCTAAGCTAAGCTAAGCCTAGGCTAAGCTAAGCTAAGCTAAGCCTAGGCTAAGCTAAGCCTAGGCTAAAGCTAAGCTAAGCTAAGCTAAGCCTAAGCTAAGCTAAGCCTAGGCTAAGCTAAGGCTAAGGCTAAGCTAAGCTAAGCTAAGCCTAGGCTAAGCTAAGCTTAGGCTAAGCTAAGCTTAGGCTAAGCTAAGCTAAGCTAGGCTAAGCTTAGGCTAAGCTAAGCTAAGCTAAGCTAGCTAAGGCTAAGCTAAGGCTAAGCTAAGCTAAGCTAAGCCTAGGCTAAGCTAAGTTAAGCCTAGGCTAAGCTAAGCTAAGCCTAGGCTAGGCTAGGCTAAGCTAAGCTAAGCCTAGGCTAGGCTAAGCTAAGATAAGCCTAGGCTAAGCCTAGGCTAAGCTAAGCCTAGTCTAAGCTAAGCTAAGCTAAGCCTAGGCTAAGCTAGGCTAAGCCTAGGCTTAAGCTAAGCTAAGCCTAGGCTAAAGCTAAGCTAAGCCTAGACTAAAGCTAAGCTAAACTAAGCCTAGGCTAAGCTAAGCTAAGGCTAAGCTAAGGCTAAGCTAAGGCTAAGCTAAGCTAGGCTAAGCTAAGCGAAGCTAAGCTAAGGCTAAGCTAGGCTAAGCTAAGCTAAGCTAAGGCTAAGGCTAAGCCTAGGCTAAAGCTAAGCTAAGCTAAGCCTAGGCTAAAGCTAAGCTAAGCCTAGCTAAAGCTAAGCTAAACTAAGCCTAGGCTAAGCTAAGCTAAGCTAGCTAAGCTAAGCTAAGGCTAAGCTAGGCTAAGCTAAGCTAAGCTAAGGCTAAGGCTAAGGCTAAGCTAGGCTAGGCTAGGCTAAGCTAAGCTAAGCCTAGGCTAAGCTAAGCTAAGCTAAGCTAAGCCTAGGCTAAGCTAGGCCTAGGCTAAGCTAAGCCTAGGCTAAGCTAAGCTAAGCCTAGGCTAAGCTAAGCTATGCCTAAGCTAAGCCTAGTCTAAGCTAAGCTAAGCTAAGCCTAGGCTAAGCTAAGCTAAGCTAAGCCTAGGCTAAAGCTAAGCTAAGCCTAGGCTAAGCTAAGCTAAGCTAAGCCTAGGCTAAGCTAAGCTAAGCTAAGCCTAGGCTAAGCTAAGCTAAGCCTAGGCTAAGCTAAGCTAAGCCTAGGCTAAAGCTAAGCTAAGCTAAGCCTAGGCTAAGCTAAGCCTAGGCTAAAGCTAAGCTAAGCTAAGCCTAGGCTAAGCTAAGCTAAGCTAAGCTAAGCTAAGCCTAGGCTAAGCTAAGCTAAGCTAGGCTAAGCTAAGCTAAGCTAAGCCTAGGCTAAGCTAGGCTAAGCTAAGCTAAGCCTAGGCTAAGCTAAGCTAAGGCTAAGCTAAGCTAAGCCTAGGCTAAGCTAAGCTAAGCTAAGGCTAAGCTAAGCTAAGCTAAGCTTAGGCTAAGCTAAGCTAAGCCTAGGCTAAGCTTAGGCTAAGCTAAGCTAGGCTAGGCTAAGCTAAGCTAAGCTAAGGCTAAGGCTAAGCTAAGCTAAGCTAGGCTAGGCTAAGCTAAGCTAAGCCTAGGCTAAGCTAAGCTAAGCCTAGGCTAAGCTAGGCCTAGGCTAAGCTAAGCTAAGCCTAGGCTAAGCTAAGCTAAGCCTAGGCTAAGCTAAGCTAAGCCTAAGCTAAGCTTAGTCTAAGCTAAGCTAAGCTAAGCCTAGGCTAAGCTAAGCTAAGCTAAGCCTAGGCTAAAGCTAAGCTAAGCTAAGCTAAGCCTAGGCTAAGCTAAGCCTAGGCTAAA
>JABXNX010000232.1:13508-28164 GCA_014843695.1 Archivesica marissinica | reverse complement strand
TAAGTAACGATTACAACATTAAAATTTTAAA
Organism: Archivesica marissinica; assembly: GCA_014843695.1. Lineage (NCBI taxonomy): Eukaryota > Metazoa > Mollusca > Bivalvia > Venerida > Vesicomyidae > Archivesica > Archivesica marissinica. The sequence goes on along the minus strand of JABXNX010000232.1, from coordinate 28,133 downwards.
TGAGATATTTGACCCCACACACACCAGGATAAATGACGCGAGTGTGTATAAGTGGTTTACAAACAATTTCAATAATTGGATACAGAACAATCGGGAAGTGACGGAAATAAACAGTTGTCAACGTTGCCTCGCACGTCGGCGAAATCCTATACAACTCTCACTATTTTACAACGAGTTTAACACTTAATCATGGGAACTGAATTGACGAGAACAATGAGGGCTGTCGGTGTATCGTTTACAACAAGTGTTGTTCTTGAAATTGATGAAGGTGACGACTTAGAGGAGTTGTTTGAACGTACGTCGTCGGGGGCGTTTGAACCCCTACCTAATTGGGGGGGGGGAGCCCATTAAACATGAGGTTGAGGAGATTACCCCGGGGTAATACCACAAAATCGTGATACCGATGAAATGGGGGAAGATTTCATGAGTGTTATTGAGGGTTGCAAGCAGGCGGCGCAGAGACCTGATGAGGTATACCCTGACACAGAGTTGTTGAGGGTGTCGCGCATTATTGAGGCTTGGAAACGGGTGACACAGAAATCGGCGAAACGGCTACCCACAATACGTAGTGCGCGGATTATGGAACTGAATTTGTGGAAATCCGAGCAGCTGGCGAAGAAACGCAAAATAACCTTTTGAACTATGTGTAGAAATTGGAGAAATTCAAGCTGTGTGGGTCAATGAAACGCAAAATAATCAATTGAACTAACGCTCAAACAGACTACACTTAACCTGCGAGTTGGGGGTCATTTATCTCTAGGACTCTTTATTACAAACTACCGTTATAGATGCCTTATAATTTTGATTGTATGTTTTTTGTAAAATGTATTTATCATGTATGTTTTTTATTTTTTGTCAATTGTATTCCAATGCATCCTCATACCCATTACTTGTTATGCCCTCCCTCACTTTGCTCTTTCATTGTATCATAATGTATTTATTCCCACACAAACCGGGATAAATGTTGCGAGTGTGTATAGGTGGTTTACAACCAATTTCAAGCATTAGATCCTGAACACTCGGGAAGTGACCGATAGATCTGTATTGTACATGTATGTTTTGTATATTTGTATCATAATGTTTTTAACAATTTATGCTTGCATGCGTCATAATAAAATGTAGCATATATTCATTACTTGTTGGCTCTTCACTCTATTCTGAAAATTATTGAGAAGCTAATCACTTCTACATAAATTTCATAATAGTATACAAACCCAAACGGTACACATTCGTAATGTTTCTCTCTATTGAAGGAAACATAGCTTCAGGGAAGAGCACGTTAATAGATGCATTAAATATTATCCAGATGTGTTACCATATCACGGGGCACAAAGAACGAATTGATGAATGGATATTAAAAAGCCCCAAGGGGGGCGAGTACAACTTGTTAGATTTAACTAGCAAGTTTCCGATACGTTACGCCTTACCGCTTCAGCTCATGACACAACACACCCACATGAAAACCGTACTGGACTTTAACGACACCCCTGGGGCTATAAACATTACCGAAAGATCTGTCACAACTAACAGACAAGTGTTTGGATCACTAGCTGCAGAGCATATTTCCGACCTAGACATGTGTCTCTACATGAAACTCGGGGGAAACATCAAACCCCACCCCCAAGGATATATATATATATATGGATACACCACCTGAAATTTGTATTCAGAGACTTAAAGAATGTGACAGATTTGGTGAAGAACGTATCGACATAGACTATTTGGTCAACATTAATAAACTTCATAAGGTCTGGTTGAGCGAGGAAGACAAACCTGTGTTGATTTTGACACCCCGCCCCGACACCCCGCCCCGACTTTTGTGAACACTTGAGGTTGATCGAACTGTTTATACAGAACCTGACAGATTTGGTGAAGACATAGCCTATTTTGAACAAAATATGAATACTGATAGATTTTTCTTTTTTCATTAAGCATTTTTATTTTCATCAATAAATATTTATATAATGGTTGTACTGTCGCTATTACCCCCAGCCGTTATAAGGGGGTACACCCCCTTAAATTAATTATGAAACCCCTACAACATGTACATGTACCCCTATAAACTTAAATTTAAGGGTTTATTAAATGTATACTTCACTCACTCAGCTAAATGTACCCCCTTACAGAATATGTACCCCCGTCGAAAGTGTACCCCCCTTACAGAATATGTACCACCTCTGAAAGTGTACCCCCTTACAGAATATGTACCACCTCTGAAAGTGTACCCCCCCTACAGAAAGTATACCCCCCTTACAGAAAGTGTACCCCCCTTAACTGCTGCGATAGTGCTCTTTTTCCCTGTCAGAATCTTAAAAAAGGTATTTTAAATATTTTAGTGTCATGATTAGCGATTTTTACATAGCTTTTAGAAAGTTAGTCTAAACATATTTATTTTCTGTCAATACATGATTATTTACAACAACTGATATAAGGAATTGGACAGAAAGCTGTATAGCTTATGATTGTCCTCTCCTTTTAGAAAGTTAAACATGTTTAACGTTACTGTAATATGCTATTTTCTCTACACTTATAATTCTCATTTGTAGAATGGCTATGTGCAATGTATGTGTTATGATATAAATTGAAATGTCTGTACTGTACATAGATGAGACAGAAATAAAGATATAATATATCAAAATTTACTAAATGCCGACATATGTCGTGTGGGTAAAACCAGTTTACATTACTTCTCTGATTGAAATACCTGCTCATATGTACAGTAGGTTCTTACACTGCTAACATGTACAAGTATTGACTCAATTACCATGGGGGCATTGCCCTTATTCACCTCTTCTGTGACACTGTTAAGGATATTGCAACCAATACCGTAATTTGCCTTGCTGTACACGAGTACATTATTGGCAGTGACAGGTTCTGAGATGTATGATTTGTTAAATGTTCATATGGCGGATTCCAATCCGAATGGATGCTGTCGTTATTGACACAACAACCGATCCTATTCAACCACATTTCTTTAAATTAATCGCTTCTTCTTCTCGTGCTCCGATATACTATGTCATGTTCTTGAACTTTCTTCAAATATTCATTTAAATGTCAAACCTTTTTCTTTTAACATCCAAAACTATTCACTCACTAATACAATAACGTCTGAAATTCGTTTGAATAGATCTAGAATAGATTTCACATGTTTATGTTTATTTATCGTCGCTACCGGTTACCCATACTTTATGAGCGACGCCTCCTGAAGAGATTAGTCATTTTAGATTTTTGGAGGATAGTGCAATGATACAGACAGAGACCCAGTCCAGAGTCTCCTCTGGTTCTTTTACGTGCACGGTGTACAGCACCGACACGAGACCTCGGTTTAAAGTCCCATCTGAAAGACTGTTAATTTTATTAGGGTCGAACGAGCGATCCTTGGATTACCAGTCCAGCGTGTTAACCACTGGACTACAGATCCGTCTGTCGGATGTTACAAGCAACGAGTAAAATATTGTATATACATAAATAGGCATAAGTGCATCCGCGGTCGAATGTAGTCCCAATAACTAACATAATTCGTGTTTCTTTTAGGTAAAAATGCATTTTCATGACATGCAGTGTATAGCTTTTGTGTTATTCGAGAAATTAGGTGACTTGAGAAGACTTCAGACTAGTTGGTAGAAAAGATGTGGTATAAGAATTGCATACTGAAGGTTGGTATACTGTATTATATGGCAGAGAATGGTACACACATACTGTTGACTACATATATCCATACTAGTCTAACAGTGTAGTCAAGACTACGTCAGACAATGCTACATACATACTGTTGACTGCATATCTCCAGATTAACCTAACTGTGTAGTCAGGAATACAATCAGACAATGTTACATACATACTGTTGACTACATATCTCCAGATTAGTCTAACAGTGTAGTCAAGACTACGTCAGACAATGCTACATACATACTGTTGATTACATATCTCCAGACTAGTCTTAACAGTGTAGTCAATACTACGTCAGACAATGCTATATACATACTGTTGACTACATATCTCCAGAATAGTCTAACAGTGTAGTCAAGACTACGTCAGACAATGTTATATACATACTGTTGACTACATATCTACGGATTAACCTAACAGTGTAGTCAAGACTACGTCAGACAATGTTACATACATACTGTTGACTACATATCTCCAGACTAGTCTAACAGTGTAGTCAAGACTATGTCAGACAATGCTACATACATACTGTTGACTACATAGCTCCAGACTAATCTAACAGTGTAGTCAAGACTACGTCAGACAATGTTACATACATACTGTTGACTACATATCTCCAAACTAGTCTAACAGTGTAGTCAAGACTACGTCAGACAATGCTACATACATACAGTTGACTACATATCTCCAGACTAGTCTAACAGTGTAGTCAAGACTACGTCAGACAATGTTACATACATAAGGTTGACTACATATCTCCAGACTAGTCTAACAGTGTAGTCAAGACTACGTCAGACAATGTTACATACATACTGTTGACTACATATCTCCAGACTAGTCCAACAGTGTAGACAAGACTAGGTCAGACAATGCTACATACATACTGTTGACTACATATCTCCAGACTAGTCTAACAGTGTAGTCAAGACTACGTCAGACAATGTTACATACATACTGTTGACTACATATCTCCAGATTAGTCTAACAGTGTAGTCAAGACTACGTCAGAAAATGGTACATACACATGTGCGTAAACGTGAACACGTATCTTTCATAAGTGTAGCGAGTTTCTATTGCCTGATACATTGTTTTCCGTGTATATCTTGTATCAAATCTAGTACAGGAATAGATACATAATTAATCGAGCAAATCACCGGAATGATACTGTGCGACAATTGCTTGTTCACAAGTTCTTTCTAAAATGTAGCAATATATTTCTATAATATTTATTTATTTTATTTATTTATTTATTTTATATTTCGGGTTTTACGCCTGCATCAGTACCATTTTTTGGGCTATATCGCCGGCGGGCAGTTTACCTAACAATACCTTTCCTGGGCAGGCTCCAGCGGTTAACCAGTAATTGGGTGCACCAACCTCCGTAAGAAACTGCCAACTTTTTCATATAAATGAAACACGGTCTGAGCGGGGCTCGAACCCGTGACCACCAGTGATGATAGGTTACAGTGGTATACAAGTAGGACTATAGGCGGACTATTTCTATAATAACTTTGGAGATTGCTCCTTTGTGACAACTACTTGTACGGCAGTTAGTTTCTTCTAAAATGGAGTCATATTCTTCTTCCTTCTAGTAACTTATTAAAATGCACTCATCTACTCATCATAAAACCTAAAAGCTACACCAGTACATGTGTATATTTACAGTTGTCCAGTACTAAAGCTACACCGATACATGTATATATTTACAGTTGTCCAGTACTAAAGCTACACCGATACATGTATATATTTACAGTTGTCCAGTACTAAAGCTACACCAGTACATGTGTATATTTGCAGTTGTACGGTACTAACGCTACACCGGTACATGTGTATATTTGCAGTTGTACGGTACTAAAGCTACACCGGTACATGTGTATATTTGCAGTTGTACGGTACTAAAGCTACACCGGTACATGTGTATATTTGCAGTTGTACGGTACTAACGCTACACCAGTACATGTGTATATTTGCAGTTGTACGGTACTAACGCTACACCAGTACATGTGTATATTTGCAGTTGTACGGTACTAAAGCTATACCGGTACATGTGTATATTTGCAGTTGTACGGTACTAAAGCTACACCGGTACATGTATATATTTGCAGTTGTACGGTACTAAAGCTATACCAGTACATGTATATATTTGCAGTTGTACGGTACTAAAGCTATACCGGTACATGTATATATTTGCAGTTGTACGGTACTAAAGCTATACCGGTACATGTATATATTTGCAGTTGTACGGTACTAAAGCTACACCGGTACATGTATATATTTGCAGTTGTACGGTACTAAGGCTATACCGGTACATGTATATATTTGCAGTTGTACGGTACTAAAGCTATAACGGTACATGTATATATTTGCAGTTGTACGGTACTAAAGCTATACCGGTACATGTATATATTTGCAGTTGTACGGTACTAAAGCTACACAAGTACATGTATATATTTGCAGTTGTACGGTACTAAAGCTATACCGGTACATGTATATATTTGCAGTTGTACGGTACTAAAGCTACACCGGTACATGTATATATTTGCAGTTGTACGGTACTAAAGCTATACCAGTACATGTATATATTTGCAGTTGTACGGTACTAAAGCTATACCGGTACATGTATATATTTGCAGTTGTACGGTACTAAATATTACAGTTCACATGACCTGCTAAATATTTTGCCAACATTTCTATTTTGTGTTTCCTTCATGCCATATATGGCACAGGTTTCAAGTACTTAAATATATATACTAGTAACCCCAAACGTGCCGAATCCCTGTGGTATGTACTTAAATATATATACTAGTACCTCCAAACGTGCCGAATCCCTGTGGTAAGTACCTAAATATATATACTAGTACCCCCAAGCGTGCCGAATCCCTGTGGTAAGTACTTAAATATATATACTAGTACCCCCAAACGTGCCGAATCCCTGTGGTAAGTACTTAAATATATATACTAGTATCACCAAACGTACCGAATCCCTGTGGTAAGTACTTAAATATATATACTAGTACACGCAAACGTGCCGAATCCCTGTGGTAAGTACTTAAACATATATACTAGTACCCCCAAACGTACTGAATCCCTATGGTAAGTACTTAAATATATATACTAGTACCCCCAAACGTGCTGAATCCCTGTGGTAAGTACTTAAATATATATACTAGTACCCCCAAACGTGCCGAATCCCTGTGGTAAGTACTTAAATATATATACTAGTACCCCCAAACGTGCCGAATCCCTGTGGTTTCAACACTTAAAATTACTTTTAATAAACGTATACAACATTGCATACAATTAATATCTATGTAGAGTTGTATTCCTGCCCAGAAGAACAGAGCTCTGAAAGCTAGCATATACGTATTATTTACTAGAGTAGGCTAGTTTATACAAATCACATTTTCTCTCGATTGCGAAACAAGTTCTTACAACTTATATTAATCACTCTAGAGACGCACTCTCGATATCTCATGTCTGATGGAATCCATCTACACAAGGAAGAGAGCAGAGGCAACGTTGAATTTAAATGCCTTGCCTAAGGGCACACTCGTAACGGCTCCAGTGGGGCTCGAACTCCGGTCTTTCGCACCTGAAGTGAACACACTACTACTGCGCTATCACTTCTCCCATTTTTTACTACATGCTAAAAATGATTAATTAATTTCTTTGCTATCAGTAATTGTTTGTTGGGGGTTTTGTAGCACAAACAGCGTACGTCCATCGGATTGGACAGATACGCCCCTGTATCTCTGACATATAAAGGTACGAGATCAAATCGTACCCTAGCCAACTCGAACCATCGGCCTCGTCTTACGCCCTAGTACACTTTACCATTGTTCACGACGATATTCGATTTTAATCAATGACTCGGGCTCCACTGTGTTTAAATTTTGTTTTTAAAAACTTCGATTGAACTATGATATGGCTATATCAGTGTATAGAACTTCGATTGAACTATGATATGGCTATATCAGTGTATAGAACTTCGATTGAACTATGATATGGCTATATCAGTGTATAGAACTTCGATTGAACTATGATATGGCTATATCAGTGTATAGAACTTCGATTGAACTATGATATGGCTATATCAGTGTATAGAACTTCGATTGAACTATGATATGGCTATATCAGTGTATAGAACTTCGATTGAACTATGATATGGCTATATGAGTGTATAGAACTTCGATTGAACTATGATATGGCTATATGAGTGTATAGAACTTCGATTGAACTATGATATGGCTATATGAGTGTATAGAACTTCGATTGAACTATGATATGGCTATATGAGTGTATAGAACGCTTATTTAGTGTTGTTGTTTTGAACCCGCAAACATTTGTCCAGACCCCCCCCCCCCCGTGGTGGTCATGTTACTATCCAGCTATTACGTAAGTCGGTCCAGTGTCCCAGACCCCCCCCCCCGCGTCTGTGTCATGTTACTATCCAGCTATTCACATAAGACGGTCCAGTGTCCCAGACCCCCCCCCGCGTCTGTGGTCATGTTACTATCCAGCTATTCACGTAAGACGGTTCCGGTGTCCCAGATCCCCCCACCGCGCTGTGGTCATGTTACTATCCAGCTATCACGTAAGAAGGTCCAGTGTCCCAGACCCCCCCCCCGCGTCTGTGGTTCATGTTACTATCCAGCTATTCACATAAGACGGTCCAGTGTCCCAGACCCCCCCCCCCGCGTCTGTGGTCATGTTACTATCCAGCTATTCACGTAAGACGGTCCAGTGTCCCAGACCCCCCCCCCCGCGTCTGTGGTCTGTTACTATCCAGCTATTCACGTAAGACGGTCCAGTGTCCCAGAAACCCTCCCCCCCCGCGTCTGTGGGTCATGTTACTATCCAGCTATTCACGTAAGACGGTCCAGTGTCCCAGAACCCCCCCCCCCCGCGTCTGTGGTCATGTACTATCCAGCTATTCATGTAAGACGGTCCATTGTCCCAGACCCCCCCCCCCGGTCTGTGGTCATGCTACTCCAGTATTCACGTAAAACGGTCCAGTGTCCCAGACCCCCCCCCCCCCGCGTCTGTGGTCATGCTACTAACCAGCTATTCACGTAAGATGGTCCAGTGTCCCAGACCCCTCCCCCCGCGTCTGTGGTCATGCTACTATCCAGCTATTCACGTAAGATGTCCAGTGTCCCAGACCCCCCCCCCCCCGCGTCTGTGGTCATGTTACTATACAGCTATTCACGTAAGACGGTCCAGTGTCCCAGACCCCCCCCCCCGCGTCTGTGGTCATGCTACTATCCAGCTATTCACGTAAGACGGTCCAGTGTCCCCTACAAATAGAACAGTTTAACACGGATGGGTGTCAGTGTAATATATAATTTACATATTTTAAACTTGTTAATGTATTTGTTTTGGGGTCGATATAATATATATCTAGTACAACGACTATCAACTAGGTTACACTACGTCACTTAGGAAGGGGAGATAATAGCTTCTCATTTACTTCCGTATTGGTTTAATATAAAATATAATTATTGGATTGTTAATTAATTTAGCATAACATGCACAGTTTTCACTAATAATAATTCACAGTTGACGCATGACACCTGGAATTACACTCGGTCAACTACTTAGCAAGTTTTTAATATATTTGTATATACTTCTAGTTTCGTTTTCATAGTTTTACACAGAAAAGAAATGGGCTTGTTTCGCTTTCCTAGTAATCAGTAACGACCTTCAATTGGGGAAAAATGGCGGAACATCAGGCGATGACACGGTCGCAGGTTGGAGCTTCTGACGTTATATACGACTTCTGCTGTACGACGTGTTCCGACGATGGTAAGAACACCGAGGCGGAGCATCAATGCGTTGACTGTCCGGCGTATTTGTGTCAGAGATGTGTGAAATTCCATAATAAATTCCAAAAAGCGCACACGTTACTTGACAAGACGGCCATGCACGCTGGTAAAGGTCAGAAATATCAGAATAAATCAAAGACGGGACCGCTGCCAGCAGATACGTGCCACGATCATCCTGGGAATGTGATAAACATGTTCTGTGGACAACATGACATCGTTTGCTGTACTATTTGCATTACTGTTGATCACAGGTAATTTATCATAATTATTTGGACCAATATGTAATAAATTCAATAATTAACAATTTAATGGGGTGGGATTAAATTTGTTGGGGGGGGGGGTACTAGCTTTAATAATCAACCATATTATTTGGAAAAATATTTACTAGCTTCTAATAATTAATCAAATTATGTGGGCCAATATTATTTGCTTAAAAATTGATTATACATAAGGGAAGTTTGCACGTTGGGGATCTGAACAAAAAGTTTAATATACGCCGGACATATTTGTGGATGTGAGGGCTGTACAAAAGTTATTATAACTTATATAATTTAGTTAAATTCGTTATTGTATGGGATGGTGTACAAAAGTGAATATAAAGTGCAATGCAATATTTGTTTATGTGAGGGCTGTACAAACAGTGAATATAAAGTGAAATGCAATATTTGTGGATGTGAGGGCTGTACAAACATTGTATATAAAGTGCAATGCAATATTTGTATTGTGAGGGCTGTACAACATTATAAAAGTGCAATGCATGTTTATGAGGGCTGTACAAAGATTGTATATAAAGTGCAATGCAATATTTGTTTATGTGAGGGCTGTACAAACAGTGAATATAAAGTGAAATGCAATATTTGTGGATGTGAGGGCTGTACAAACAGTGAATATAAAGTGCAATGCAATATTTGTATATGTGAGGGCTGTACAAACATTGTATATAAAGTGCAATGCAATATTTGTGGATGTGAGGGCTGTACAAAGATTGTATATAAAGTGCAATGCAATATTTGTGTATATGAGGGCTGTACAAACAGTGAATATAAAGTGAAATGCAATATTTGTGGATGGTAGGGCTGTACAAACAGTGAATATAAAGTGCAATGCAATATTTGTGTATGGGAGGGCTGTACAAACAGTGAATATAAAGTGAAATGGCCTGTTGCACAGTAAAGTGGTCCAATGGGTTAGCATCAGAAGTAAAAAATAAAGTTCAATATTCCGTTACACTTTGTACATTTTTTTTATTGTTGAACATTCCTCTCTACTGAATTAATACACGCAAGGATAACTTTTGACATATTTTGTTTTGCGAAAATATACATGTATGTCACTGCTGTCGACAAAGGGGACGGACGTTACATGTAATAGATCAAACTCCTCAATCTTCACACTAACAATACAAATCAATGTTATTTGTCTCTTAAAATGATGTTGCACATATTAATTGCCAAGCAAAACAAATCCAAGTAACTAACGTTTTCCGAATTATTACATGAATGGTAGAGAAAGACATTTTTCCCCGCACAAATGGCAATTAGATCATTTATGCTAACATTTGAGATCTGCTTGGTATACCTCTGATTTGCTGGTCATAAATAAGTATATTATACATGTGTATAATACAATTATGTATAGCTGGACTTAGTGGTCTAAAGAGAAATGAAATCCGATATTTAAATACTCCGACCAAAGGAACGGACGTTACAAATTAGGGGACGGACATTACATACATGACCAAGCTTCATATTCTTTCAACCAACATGCAAATTGTACAGTTTTGTCTTCCAACATTATGTATATGTTATATCTATCAATTTTAAAACTAATCCGATGAACATCCGTAACTGTTTCAAAAGTATTATGTCTCTGTTAGAGAAAGTAACTTTTTCCAACTCAAAGTGGTACAGATTCATTGTTGCTAATACTTGAATATGACCTGATACACACAGTATTAACGAGTCAAAAGTAAGTACCCCGTATCAGCATTTATAAAACACTCTGCTAGCTAGATATTAGTGTTCAGAATATAAATAACATATCATATCAAATACTTTGACAAAAGGGACGGACGTTACAAATAAGGGGACGGATGTTACATAAATCATGTATCAGCAATATTCTGTTACAATCATGACTTGCAACTTAATAATGTTTAGGTTTTATGAATAAAATATGGCACTCTTGCCAGTTTAGGGTAACACGATCTCATATTTCAGCTATACATGCATGATTCAGAGTACATTTTCACAAAATTATGTTATACAATGACTGCAGTGACATTCACTTCAGTTGGAATCCATTTAGGGATTCTCTCTGTTCATCCGTTAATTTGAATAAGCACTTCACACGTGACCCAGTTACTATATTATCCGGAGCTGCCAATTTACACACTATGTCATTCTTATGCTGCCATGACACATCTGGCACAGACCGATACTGGTAATACTTCCCATTTTTTTCCAAGTATTCCACTCGTACTTCATCCTTTTCAATTTCAAGTATTTTCGCAAAGAAAGATAATTTCGACTTTTTGATCTGAAATTTAACAGCGACAAATTCATTTGGTTGGTGTTCAGTTCTGTTCGTTGCTACATGTACCTCATGGTTATCAGTGGTTCTTTCAACCGGCTCTGTAGAATATTCATTGTCTCCATTGTCTTCTGTGTTTCTGTCATTAGCTGATACAGTCTTATCTCCGTCATCAGTTTTTAGAGCCTGTACCGCCCATTGACCCACATGTTCATTATTGACACACTCACTATCAACTCTACACCCAGTACAATAACAGCTAAGGTCTCTGATCCTTAATTGGTATCCAACCCCTGTACCGGCAAAATGTGTAGTTTACGACTACCTTTTAAAGTTTTGGCTGTTGTTGCAGAAGAGCGATCTATTTTTTCAATATATTTGAAGGTACGCTTATTTGAACTGTATTGCGTTGTCCTAGATTTGAATGTGGACTGGCCAACTTTACTTAAATTTTCTTCGCTGAACTGGTGGAGCTCTTTGGCATTTATTATGGACAGTGATGGGTTCTGTATAATGGCATGCAACACTTTGTGTTTGACGATGCCACCAAGGCCATCACAAGGGCCCTTTCCATGACTTGTTTCAAAATAATTTCTGGTGATGTTGGCATTATGAAGTTCTTCGCCTAGACTGATGGCTGCAACACTATGGCGCCCTTTGTATTGGGAGGCACAGCCATCAGTCCACTCGTGTACATGTCGCAGACCGCCGGCGAGCACTAAGGGTGTGGGGGTCGAGATCGACAAAGAAAGAGGAAAACTCTTTTATTAATGTCTACTGCACTTTATTCCTCGCAATATAGCCATCGTTTCTCTCTCCGTCTCTATCTATCCCTCTCTATCTCTATCTCTATCTCTATATCTCGATATATCTATCTCTCGATATCTCTATCTGCAACCAATATATACAAATATACAGTTTCATACTTATATACATCACATAATTAACAATCACATAAGTTATACCATATCATCAGACATATATAATGACGACAATTGCATTGACGAATTTAAGAAATACAATATACGATGGTGTAGTTTAAGTTAGACAATGAAAATCAAGTCTTTACATCTGATCGATATTTCTCAAAAACTAACAGGTTATCAGTCAATGTACATGAATAATATATTATCGGGATGGTAGTCAAAAAGAGTAGCAATAGTTACCTGAAGGTATATATATATATTCCTACATAATATGGTTTATTTGTAGCACATAATTAATGGCGTCTTGTTTATGTTTTGTGAAAATGGCGGATGTCTCATATGCATGCAGTGATTGGTTAGTAAAGAGCACGTGCTTAAATATTGTCACGTGTCAGGTCAAATGTACGTGTCACTTATTATAACTATTGGTCCAAGGGAAATAACTAAAACTATACTACACTGTACTACATATGCTACGTTACAAACTAACTGAAGGTGTTACAACGTTTTCAACTCACTGCTTCAAATAGGGGCAACAATGACAAGCGAATATATGTGTTCAAAGAGTTTGTATTTATTAACAACAATTGCACCCTATGACATATTCCCCCCAGTTGGAAAAATGTCGTTTCGACATTTTCAAATATTTCAATACCTGAAAACGAAATTATTAAGTATTAATACATGTAAACATTTCTTCAAGTATTTACATGTAACACGAAATTACATAAGTATACCTGAAATTAGAAGTATGCCAACACAATATCATTTCAAGTTTTTATAAATACATGTAGACAGGAAGTTCCATATACCTGAAATGTATACAAAATAATATTAATATGACAACACATACATATGGATGAGCATTCGTCCAAAAGTGACACATGAATATGTGTGTCAATAACTGCTCTATTTACTTACACATGTCACTAACTGACAACACAATATGTGACGACAACACTCATGGCTAATAGACGTATTTGACGTATGCGTGAATTACCCGAATATAACACTAATGTTACATTACATTAGTGATACCTAATAAATGTGTAAAAACATATATATATAATGTAAGCTCATACGTCTGTGCTATAACTATGTTGCACTTATAATCTCCAGTTTTCAGACTGTTGCCATCTAGGAATTTTGATTTCTCTACGTGATCTCCTAGGTACCTGTACACCCGTGTCATCACCGGAATCGTCGTCTGTTGCACTGGTTGTTATGTGAGAGTCACGTCTACGGTGTGGAATAACGTATCGTTGTACCACCTCTGTATCTGGTGCTGGTTCTGAAGCAACTCCTAACGGAAGTAGCAAGTTCCTATTGAGACGTCGTATTCTCCTGGCGTTGGGCACATTCTTTTTCACGTCAAATACAGGTTGGTCTGGGAATGGCTGATTGACGACGATATATGGTTCTTGCTCCCACCTGTCTGCAATCTTCTTCTTTCCGCGGATGGACACGTTCCGAACAAGAACCAAATCACTGGGTTGAATTGGTTGCAGCTCTCGCCTTGGTATCATAATACCGTTTGTTGACATCTGCTGTCTTTAGGGCAGTGTCCTTCGCTTTCCGATATGCGGTAGTCAATCTTTCCCGGAGCTTCCTGACGTACTCATTCTTGGATTTCGCACTGATATCATCAGTGTTCAACCCAAGAAGAGCGTCGA
>JABXNX010000232.1:0-12508 GCA_014843695.1 Archivesica marissinica | reverse complement strand
TCCAGACTAGTCTAACAGTGTAGTCAAGACTACGTCAGATAATGTTACATGCATACTGTTGACTACATATCTCCAGACTAGTCTAACAGTGTAGTCAAGACTACGTCAGACAATGATACATGCATACTGTTGACTACATATATCCAGACTAGTCTAACAGTGTAGTCAAGACTACGTCAGACAATGCTACATACATACTGTTGACTACATATCTCCAGACTAGTCAAACGGTGTAGTCCAGACTACGTCAGACAATGCTACATACTTACAGTTGACTACATATCTCCAGACTAGTCTAACAGTGTAGTCAAGACTACGTCAGACAATGCTACATACATACTGTTGACTACATATCTCCAGACTAGTCTAACAGTGTAGTCAAGACTACGTCAGACAATGCTACATACATACTGTTGACTACATATCTCCAGACTAGTCTAACAGTGTAGTCAAGACTACGTCAGACAATGCTACATACATACTGTTGACTACATATCTCCAGACTAGTCTAACAGTGTAGTCAAGACTACGTCAGACAATGCTACATACATACTGTGACTACATATCTCCAGACTAGTCTAACAGTGTAGTCAAGACTACGTCAGACAATGTACATACATACTGTTGACTACATATCTCCAGACTAGTCTAACAGTGTAGTCAAGACTACGTCAGACAATGTTACATACATACTGTTGACTACATATCTCCAGACTAGTAACAGTGTAGTCAAGACTACGTCAGACAATGCTACATACATACTGTTGACTACATATCTCCAGACTAGTCTAACAGTGTAGTCAAGACTACGTCAGACAATGTTACATGCATACTGTTGACTACATATCTCCAGACTAGTCTAACAGTGTAGTCAAGACTACGTCAGACAATGTTAAATGCATACTGTTGACTACATATCTCCAGACTAGTCTAACAGTGTTGTCAAGACTACGTCAGACAATGCTACATACTTACAGTTGACTACATATCTCCAGACTAGTCTAACAGTGTAGTAAAGACTACGTCAGACAATGCTACATACACACTGTTGACTACATATCTGCAGACTAGTCTAACAGTGTAATCAAGACTACGTCAGACAATGCTACATACATACTGTTGACTACATATCTCCAGACTAGTCTAACAGTGTAGTCCAGACTACGTCAGACAATGCTACATACTTACAGTTGACTACATATCTCCAGACTAGTCTAATAGTGTAGTCAAGACTACGTCAGACAATGCTACATACACACTGTTGACTACATATCTCCAGACTAGTCTAACAGTGTAGTCAAGACTACGTCAGACAATGCTACATGCATACTGTTGACTACATATCTCCAGACTAGTCTAACAGTGTAGTCAAGACTACGTCAGACAATGCTACTTACATAATGTTGACTACATATCTCCAGAATAACCTAACTGTGTAGTCAAGACTACGTCAGACAATGCTACATACATACTGTTGACTACATATCTTCAGAATAGTCTAACAGTGTAGTCAAGACTACGTCAGACAATGTTACTTACATACTGTTGACTACATATCTCCAGATTAACCTAACTGTGTAGTCAAGACTACGTCAGACAATGCTACATACATACTGGTGACTAAATATCTCCAGACTAGTCTAACAGTGTAGTCAAGACTACGTCAGACATTATTACATACATACTGTTGACTACATATCTCCAGATTAACCTAACTGTGTAGTCAAGACTACGTCAGACAATGCTACATACATACTGTTGACTACATATCTCCAAATTAACCTAACAGTGTAGTCAAGACTACGTCAGACAATGCTACATACATACTGTTGACTACATATCTCCAGACTAGTCTAACAATGTAGTTAAGACTACGTCAGACAATGTTACATACATACTGTTGACTACATATCTCCTGACTAGTCTAACAGTGTAGTCAAGACTACGTCAGACAATGTTACATACATACTGTTGACTACATATCTCCTGACTAGTCTAACAGTGTAGTCAAGACTACGGCAGAGAATGCTACATACATACTGGTGACTACATATCTCCAGACTAGTCTAACAGTGTAGTCAAGACTACGTCAGACAATGTTACGAACATACTGTTGACTACATATCTCCAGATTAACCTAACTGTGTAGTCAAGATTACGTCAGACAATGCTACATACATACTGTTGACTACATATCTCCTGACTAGTCTAACAGTGTAGTCAAGACTACGTCAGACAATGTTACATACATACTGTTGACTACATATCTCCTGACTAGTCTAACAGTGTAGTCAAGACTACGTCAGACAATGTTACATACATACTGTTGACTACATATCTCCTGACTAGTCTAACAGTGTAGTCAAGACTACGTCAGACAATGTCACATACATACTGTTGACTACGTATCTCCTGACTAGTCTAACAGTGTAGTCAAGACTACGTCAGACAATGCTACATACATACTGTTGACTACATATCTCCAGACTAGTCTAACAGTGTAGTCAATACTACGTCAGACAATGCTACATACTTACAGTTGACTACATATCTCCAGAATAGTCTAACAGTGTAGTCAAGACTACGTCAGACAATGCTACATACATACTGTTGACTACATATCTCCAGACTAGTCTAACAGTGTAGTCAAGACTACGTCAGACAATGTTACATACATACTGTTGACTACATATCTCCTGACTAGTCTAACAGTGTAGTCAAGACTACGTCAGACAATGCTACATACATACTGTTGACTACATATCTCCAGACTAGTCTAACAGTGTAGTCAATACTACGTCAGACAATGCTACATACTTACAGTTGACTACATATCTCCAGAATAGTCTAACAGTGTAGTCAAGACTACGTCAGACAATGCTACATACATACTGTTGACTACATATCTCCATACTAGTATAACAGTGTAGTCAAGACTACGTCAGACAATGCTACATACATACTGTTGACTACATATCTCCAGACTAGTCTAACAGTGTAGTCAAGACTACGTCAGACAATGCTACATACATACTGTTGACTACATATCTCCAGATTAGTCTAACAGTGTAGTCAAGACTACGTCAGACAATGCTACATACATACTGTTGACTACATATCTCCAGATAGTCTAACAGTGTAGTCAAGACTACGTCAGACAATGTACATACATACTGTTGACTACATATCTCCAGACTAGTCTAACAGTGTAGTAAGACTACGTCAGACAATGCTACATACTTACAATTGACTACATATCTCCAGACTAGTCTAACAGTGTAGTCAAGACTACGTCAGACAATGCTACATACATACTGTTGATTACATATCTCCAGACTAGTCTAACAGTGTAGTCAAGACTACGTCAGACAATGCTACATACATACTGTTGACTACATATCTCCAGACTAGTCTAACAGTGTAGTCAAGACTACGTCAGACAATGCTACATGCATACTGTTGACTACATATCTCCAGACTAGTCTAACAGTGTAGTCAAGACTACGTCATACAATGCTACATACATAATGTTGACTACATATCTCCAAACTAGTCTAACAGTGTAGTCAAGACTACGTCAGACAATGCTACATACTTACAATTGACTACATATCTCCAGACTAGTCTAACAGTGTAGTCAAGACTACGTCAGACAATGCTACATACATACTGTTGATTACATATCTCCAGACTAGTCTAACAGTGTAGTCAAGACTACGTCAGACAATGCTACATACATACTGTTGACTACATATTTCCAGACTAGTCTAACAGTGTATTCAAGACTACATCAGACAATGCTACATGCATACTGTTGACTATATATCTCCAGACTAGTCTAACAGTGTAGTCAAGACTACGTCAGACAATGTTACATACATACTGTTGACTACATATCTCCAGACTAGTCTAACAGTGTAGTCAAGAGGACAATGCTACATACTGTGACTACATATCTCCAGACTAGTCTAACAGTGTAGTCAAGACTACGTCAGACAATGCTACATACATAAGTTGACTACATATCTCCAGATTAAACTAACTGTAGTCAAGACTACGTCAGAAATGTACATACATACTGGTGACTACATATCTCCAGACTAGTCTAACAGTGTAGTCAAGACTACGTCAGACAATGCTACATACATACTGTTGACTACATATCTCCAGAAACCTAACAGTGTAGTCAAGACTACGTCAGACAATGCTACATACTGTTGGACTACATATCTCCAGACTAGTCTAACAGTGTAGTCAAGACTACGTCAGAAAATGCTACATACATACTGTTGACTACATATCTCCAGACTAGTCTAACAGTGTAGTCAAGACTACGTCAGACAATGTTACATACATACTGTGACTACATATCTACTGACTAGTCTAACAGTGTAGTCAAGACTACGTCAGACAATGCTACATACATACTGTTGACTACATATCTCCAGACTAGTCTAACAGTGTAGTCAAGACTACGTCAGACAATGCTACATACTTACAGTTGACTACATATCTCCAGAATAGTCTAACAGTGTAGTCAAGACTACGTCAGACAATGCTACATACATACTGTTGACTACATATCTCCAGACTAGTCTAACAGTGTAGTCAAGACTACTTCAGACAATGCTACATACATACTGTTGACTACATATCTCCAGACTAGTCTAACAGTGTAGTCAAGACTACATCAGACAATGCTACATGCATACTGTTGACTACATATCTCCAGACTAGTCTAACAGTGTAGTCAAGACTACGTCAGACAATGCTACATACATACTGTTGACTACATATCTTCAGAATAGTCTAACTGTGTAGTCAAGTCTACGTCAGACAATGCTACATACATACTGTTGACTACATATCTCCAGATTAACCTAACTGTGTAGTCAAGACTACGTCAGAAAATGCTACATACATACTGGTGACTAAATATCTCCAGACTAGTCTAACAGTGTAGTCAAGACTACGTCAGACATTATTACATACATACTGTTGACTACATATCTCCAGATTAACCTAACTGTGTAGTCAAGACTACGTCAGACAATGCTACATACATACTGTTGACTGCATATCTCCAAATTAACCTAACAGTGTAGTCAAGACTACGTCACACAATGCTACATACATACTGTTGACTACATATCTCCAGACTAGTCTAACTGTGTAGTTAAGACTACGTCAGACAATGCTACATACATACTGTTGACTACATATCTCCAGATTAACCTAACTGTGTAGTCAAGACTACGGCAGAGAATGCTACATACATACTGTTGACTACATATCTCCAGACTAGTCTAACAGTGTAGTCAAGACTACGTCAGACAATGCTACATACATACTGTTGACTACATATCTCCAGACTAGTCTAACAGTGTAGTCAAGACTACGTCAGACAATGTTACATACATACTGTTGACTACATATCTCCAGACTAGTCTAACAGTGTAGTCAAGACTACGTCAGACAATGCTACATACATACTGTTGACTACATATCTCCAGACTAGTCTAACAGTGTAGTCAAGACTACGTCAGACAATGTTACATACATACTGTTGACTACATATCTCCTGACTAGTCTAACAGTGTAGTCAAGACTACGTCAGACAATGTTACATGCATACTGTTGACTACATATCCCCTGACTAGTCTAACAGTGTAGTCAAGACTACGTCAGACAATGTTACATACATACTGTTGACTACATATCTCCAGACTAGTCTAACAGTGTAGTCAAGACTACGTCAGACAATGTTACATCCATACTGATGACTACATATCTCCAGACTAGTCTAACAGTGTAGTCAAGACTACGTCAGACAATGTTACATGCATACTGTTGACTACATATCTCCAGACTAGTCTAACAGTGTTGTCAAGACTACGTCAGACAATGCTACATACTTACAGTTGACTACATATCTCCAGACTAGTCTAACAGTGTTGTCAAGACTACGTCAGACAATGCTACATACTTACAGTTGACTACATATCTCCAGACTAGTCTAACAGTGTAGTCAAGACAACGCAAGACAATGTTACATACATACTGTTGACTACATATCTCCTGACTAGTCTAACAGTGTAGTCAAGACTACGTCAGACAATGCTACATACATACTGTTGACTACATATCTCCTGACTAGTCTAACAGTGTAGTCAAGACTACGTCACACAATGCTACATACATACTGTTGACTACATATCTCCTGACTAGTCTAACAGTGTAGTCAAGACTACACAATGTTACATACATACTGTTGACTACATATCTCCAGACTAGTCTAACAGTGTAGTCAAGACTACGTCAGATAATGTTACATGCATACTGTTGACTACATATCTCCAGACTAGTCTAACAGTGTAGTCAAGACTACGTCAGACAATGATACATGCATACTGTTGACTACATATCTCCAGACTAGTCTAACAGTGTAGTCAAGACTACGTCAGACAATGCTACATACTTACAGTTGACTACATATCTCCAGACTAGTCTAACAGTATAGTCAAGACTACCTCAGACAATGCTACATACACACTGTTGACTACATATCTCCAGACTAGTCTAACAGTGTAGTCAAGACTACGTCAGACAATGCTACATACATACTGTTGACTACATATCTCCAGACTAGTCTAACGGTGTAGTCCAGACTACGTCAGACAATGCTACATACTTACATTGACTACATATCTCCAGACTAGTCTAACAGTGTAGTCAAGACTACGTCAGACAATGCTACATGCATACTGTTGACTACATATCTCCAGACTAGTCTAACAGTGTAGTCAAGACTACGTCAGACAATGCTACCTACATAATGTTGACTACATATCTCCAGAATAACCTAACTGTGTAGTCAAGACTACGTCAGCCAATGCTACATACATACTGTTGACTACATATCTTCAGAATAGTCTAACTGTCTAGTCAAGACTACGTCAGACAATGCTACATACATACTGTTGACTACATATCTCCAGATTAGTTAACAGTGTAGTCAAGACTACGTCAGACAATGCTACATACATACTGTGACTACATATCTCCAGACTAGTCTAACAGTGTAGTCAAGACTACGTCAGACAATGCTACATACATACTGTTGACTACATATCTCCATACTAGTATAACAGTGTAGTCAAGACTACGTCAGACAATGCTACATACATACTGTTGACTACATATCTCCAGACTAGTCTAACAGTGTAGTCAAGACTACGTCAGACAATGCTACATACATACTGTTGACTACATATCTCCAAATTAGTCTAACAGTGTAGTCAAGACTACGTCAGACAATGCTACATACATACTGTTGACTACATATCTCCAGACTAGTCCAAGAGTGTAGTCAAGACTACGTTAGACAATGCTACATACATACTGTTGACTACATATCTCCAGACTAGTCTAACAGTGTAGTTAAGACTACGTCAGACAATGCTACATACATACTGTTGACTACATATCTCCAGATTAACCTAACTGTGTAGTCAAGACTACGGCAGAAAATGCTACATACATACTGGTGACTACATATCTCCAGACTAGTCTAACAGTGTAGTCAAGACTACGTCAGACAATGTTACATACATACTGTTGACTACATATCTCCAGATTAACCTAACTGTGTAGTCAAGACTACGTCAGACTATGCTACATACATACTGTTGACTACATATCTCCAGACTAGTCTAACAGTGTAGTCAAGACTACGTCAGAAAATGCTACATACATACTGTTGACTACATATCTCCAGACTAGTCTAACAGTGTAGTCAAGACTACGTCAGACAATGTTACATACATACTGTGACTACATATCTCCTGACTAGTCTAACAGTGTAGTCAAGACTACGTCAGACAATGTTACATACATACTGTTGACTACATATCTCCTGACTAGTCTAACAGTGTAGTCAAGACTACGCCAGACAATGTTACATACATACTGTTGACTACATATCTCCTGACTAGTCTAACAGTGTAGTCAAGACTACGACAGACAATGCTACATACATACTGTTGACTACATATCTCCAGACTAGTCTAACAGTGTAGTCAATACTACGTCAGACAATGCTACATACTTACAGTTGACTACATATCTCCAGAATAGTCTAACAGTGTAGTCAAGACTACCTCAGACAATGCTACATACATACTGTTGACTACATATCTCCAGACTAGTCTAACAGTGTAGCCAAGACTACTTCAGACAATGCTACATACATACTGTTGACTACATATCTCCAGACTAGTCTAACAGTGTAGTCAAGACTACGTCAGACAATGCTACATGCATACTGTTGACTACATATCTCCAGACTAGTCTAACAGTGTAGTCAAGAATACGTCAGACAATGCTACATGCATACTGTTGACTACATATCTCCAGACTAGTCTAACAGTGTAGTCAAGACTACGTCAGACAATGCTACCTACATAATGTTGACTACATATCTCCAGAATAACCTAACTGTGTAGTCAAAACTACGTCAGACAATGCTACATACATACTGTTGACTACATATCTTCAGAATAGTCTAACTGTGTAGTCAAGACTACGTCAGACAATGCTACATACTACGTCAGACATTATTACATACATACTGTTGACTACATATCTCCAGATTAACCTAACTGTGTAGTCAAGACTACGTCAGACAATGCTACATACATACTGTTGACTACATATCTCCAAATTAACCTAACAGTGTAGTCAAGACTACGTCAGACAATGCTACATACATACTGTTGACTACATATCTCCAGACTAGTCTAACAGTGTAGTTAAGACTACGTCAGACAATGCTACATACATACTGTTGACTACATATCTCCAGATTAACCTAACTGTGTAGTCAAGACTACGGCAGACAATGCTACATACATACTGTTGACTACATATCTCCAGACTAGTCTAACAGTGTAGTCAAGACTACGTCAGACAATGCTACATACATACTGTTGACTACATATCTCCAGACTAGTCTAACAGTGTAGTCAAGACTACGTCAGACAATGTTACATACATACTGTTGACTACATATCTCCAGACTAGTCTAACAGTGTAGTCAAGACTACGTCAGACAATGCTACATACATACTGTTGACTACATATCTCCAGACTAGTCTAACAGTGTAGTCAAGACTACGTCAGACAATGTTACATACATACTGTTGACTACATATCTCCTGACTAGTCTAACAGTGTAGTCAAGACTACGTCAGACAATGCTACATACATACTGTTGACTACATATCTCCAGACTAGTCTAACAGTGTAGTCAAGACTACGTCAGACAATGCTACATACATACTGTTGACTACATATCTCCAGACTAGTCTAACAGTGTAGTCAAGACTACGTCAGACAATGCTACATACATACTGTTGACTACATATCTCCAGACTAGTCTAACAGTGTAGTCAAGACTACGTCAGACAATGCTACATACATACTGTTGACTACATATCTCCAGACTAGTCTAACAGTGTAGTCAAGACTACGTCAGACAATGCTACATACATACTGTTGACTACATATCTCCAGACTAGTCTAACAGTGTAGTCAAGACTACGTCAGACAATGCTACATACATACTGTTGACTACATATCTCCAGACTAGTCTAACAGTGTAGTCAAGACTACGTCAGACAATGCTACATACATACTGTTGACTACATATCTCCAGACTAGTCTAACAGTGTAGTCAAGACTACGTCAGACAATGCTACATACATACTGTTGACTACATATCTCCAGACTAGTCTAACAGTGTAGTCAAGACTACGTCAGACAATGCTACATACATACTGTTGACTACATATCTCCAGACTAGTCTAACAGTGTAGTCAAGACTACGTCAGACAATGTTACATACATACTGTTGACTACATATCTCCAGACTAGTCTAACAGTGTAGTCAAGACTACGTCAGACAATGTTACATACATACTGTTGACTACATATCTCCAGACTAGTCTAACAGTGTAGTCAAGACTACGTCAGACAATGCTACATACATACTGTTGACTACATATCTCCAGACTAGTCTAACAGTGTAGTCAAGACTACGTCAGACAATGCTACATACTTACAGTTGACTACATATCTCCAGACTAGTCTAACAGTGTAGTCAAGACTACGTCAGACAATGCTACATACATACTGTTGACTACATATCTCCAGACTAGTCTAACAGTGTAGTCAAGACTACGTCAGACAATGCTACATACATACTGTTGACTACATATCTCCAGACTAGTCTAACAGTGTAGTCAAGACTACGTCAGACAATGCTACATACTTACAGTTGACTACATATCTCCAGACTAGTCTAACAGTGTAGTCAAGACTACGTCAGACAATGCTACATACATACTGTTGACTACATATCTCCAGACTAGTCTAACAGTGTAGTCAAGACTACGTCAGACAATGCTACATACATACTGTTGACTACATATCTCCAGAATAACCTAACTGTGTAGTCAAGACTACGTCAGACAATGCTACATACATACTGTTGACTACATATCTCCAGACTAGTCTAACAGTGTAGTCAAGACTACGTCAGACAATGCTACATACATACTGTTGACTACATATCTCCAGATTAATCTAACAGTGTAGTCAAGACTACGTCAGACAATGCTACATACATACTGTTGACTACATATCTCCAGACTAGTCTAACAGTGTAGTCAAGACTACGTCAGACAATGCTACATACATACTGTTGACTACATATCTCCAGACTAGTCTAACAGTGTAGTCAAGACTACGTCAGACAATGCTACATACATACTGTTGACTACATATCTCCAGACTAGTCTAACAGTGTAGTCAAGACTACGTCAGACAATGCTACATACATACTGTTGACTACATATCTCCAGACTAGTCTAACAGTGTAGTCAAGACTACGTCAGACAATGCTACATACATACTGTTGACTACATATCTCCAGACTAGTCTAACAGTGTAGTCAAGACTACGTCAGACAATGCTACATACATACTGTTGACTACATATCTCCAGACTAGTCTAACAGTGTAGTCAAGACTACGTCAGACAATGCTACATACATACTGTTGACTACATATCTCCAGATTAACCTAACTGTGTAGTCAAGACTACGGCAGAAAATGCTACATACATACTGGTGACTACATATCTCCAGACTAGTCTAACAGTGTAGTCAAGACTACGTCAGACAATGTTACATACATACTGTTGACTACATATCTCCAGATTAACCTAACTGTGTAGTCAAGACTACGTCAGACAATGCTACATACATACTGTTGACTACATATCTCCAGACTAGTCTAACAGTGTAGTCAAGACTACGTCAGACAATGCTACATACATACTGTTGACTACATATCTCCAGACTAGTCTAACAGTGTAGTCAAGACTACGTCAGACAATGTTACATACATACTGTTGACTACATATCTCCTGACTAGTCTAACAGTGTAGTCAAGACTACGTCAGACAATGTTACATACATACTGTTGACTACATATCTCCAGACTAGTCTAACAGTGTAGTCAAGACTACGTCAGACAATGTTACATACATACTGTTGACTACATATCTCCTGACTAGTCTAACAGTGTAGTCAAGACTACGTCAGACAATGCTACATACATACTGTTGACTACATATCTCCAGACTAGTCTAACAGTGTAGTCAAGACTACGTCAGACAATGCTACATACTTACAGTTGACTACATATCTCCAGACTAGTCTAACAGTGTAGTCAAGACTACGTCAGACAATGCTACATACATACTGTTGACTACATATCTCCAGACTAGTCTAACAGTGTAGTCAAGACTACGTCAGACAATGCTACATACATACTGTTGACTACATATCTCCAGACTAGTCTAACAGTGTAGTCAAGACTACGTCAGACAATGCTACATACATACTGTTGACTACATATCTCCAGACTAGTCTAACAGTGTAGTCAAGACTACGTCAGACAATGCTACATGCATACTGTTGACTACATATCTCCAGACTAGTCTAACAGTGTAGTCAAGACTACGTCAGACAATGCTACCTACATAATGTTGACTACATATCTCCAGAATAACCTAACTGTGTAGTCAAGACTACGTCAGACAATGCTACATACATACTGTTGACTACATATCTTCAGAATAGTCTAACTGTGTAGTCAAGACTACGTCAGACAATGCTACATACATACTGTTGACTACATATCTCCAGATTAACCTAACTGTGTAGTCAAGACTACGTCAGAAAATGCTACATACATACTGGTGACTAAATATCTCCAGACTAGTCTAACAGTGTAGTCAAGACTACGTCAGACATTATTACATACATACTGTTGACTACATATCTCCAGATTAACCTAACTGTGTAGTCAAGACTACGTCAGACAATGCTACATACATACTGTTGACTACATATCTCCAAATTAACCTAACAGTGTAGTCAAGA
>JABXNX010003563.1:0-27279 GCA_014843695.1 Archivesica marissinica | reverse complement strand
GTGCAGGATAACCTTTGTAGCTATCAGACACGTGTTCATGCTGGTGCAGGATAACCTGTGTACATGTAGCTATCAGACACGTGTTCATGCTGGTGCAGGATAACCTGTGTACATGTAGCTATCAGACCCGTGTTCATGCTGGTGCAGGATAACCTGGGTACATGTAGCTATCAGACCCGTGTTCATGCTGGTGCAGGATAACCTGTATAGCTATCAGACACGTATTCATGCTGGTGCAGGATAACCTGTGTACATGTAGCTATCAGACACGTGTTCATGCTGGTGCAGGATAACCTGTGTACATGTAGCTATCAGACACGTGTTCATGCTGGTGCAGGATAACCTGTGTACATGTAGCTATCAGACCCGTGTTCATGCTGGTGCAGGATAACCTGTGTACATGTAGCTATCAGACACGTGTTCATGCTGGTGCAGGATAACCTGTGTAGCTATCAGACACGTGTTCATGCTGGTGCAGGATAACCTGTGTAGCTATCAGACACGTGTTCATGCTGGTGCAGGATAACCTGTGTAATGTAGCTATCAGACACGTGTTCATGCTGGTGCAGGATAACCTGTGCATGTAGCTATCAGACACGTGTTCATGCTGGTGCAGGATAACCTGTGTACATGTAGCTATCAGACACGTGTTCATGCTGGTGCAGGATAACCTGTGTAGCTATCAGACCCGTGTTCATGCTGGTGCAGGATAACCTGTGTAGCTATCAGACCCGTGTTCATGCTGGTGCAGGATAACCTGTGTAGCTATCAGACACGTGTTCATGCTGGTGCAGGATAACCTGTGTAGCTATCAGACACGTGTTCATGCTGGTGCAGGATAACCTGTGTACATGTAGCTATCAGACCCGTGTTCATGCTGGTGCAGGATAACCTGTGTACATGTAGCTATCAGACCCGTGTTCATGCTGGTGCAGGATAACCTGTGTACATGTAGCTATCAGACACGTGTTCATGCTGGTGCGGGATAACCTGTGTAGCTATCAGACCCGTGTTCATGCTGATGCAGGATAACCTGTGTAGCTATCAGACACGTGTTCATGCTGGTGCAGGATAACCTGTGTACATGTAGCTATCAGACACGTGTTCATGCTGGTGCAGGATAACCTGTGTAGCTATCAGACACGTGTTCATGCTGGTGCAGGATAACCTGTGTACATGTAGCTATCAGACACGTGTTCATGCTGGTGCAGGATAACCTGTGTAGCTGTCAGACACGTGTTCATGCTGGTGCAGGATAACCTGTGTAGCTATCAGACGCGTGTTCATGCTGGTGCGGTATAACCTGTGTTGCTATCAGACACGTGTTAATGCCGGTGCAGGATAACCTGTGTAGCTATCAGACACGTGTTCATGCTGGTGCAGGATAACCTGTGTACATGTAGCTATCAGACCCGTGTTCATGCTGGTGCAGGATAACCTGTGTAGCTATCAGACACGTGTTCATGCTGGTGCAGGATAACCTGTGTAGCCATCAGACACGTGTTCATGCTGGTGCAGGATAACCTGTGTAGCCACCAGACACGTGTTCATGCTGGTGCAGGATAACCTGTGTAGCCATCAGACACGTGTTCATGCTGGTGCAGGATATCCTGTGTAGCCATCAGACACGTGTTCATGCTGGTGCAGGATAACATGTGTAGCCATCAGACACGTGTTCTTGCTGGTGCAGGATAACCTGTGTAGCTGTCAGACACGTGTTCATGCTGGTGCAGGATAACCTGTGTAGCTATCAGACACGTGTTCATGCTGGTGCAGGATAACCTGTGTAGCTATCAGACCCGTGTTCATGCTGGTGCAGGATAACCTGTGTACATGTAGCTATCAGACCCGTGTTCATGCTGGTGCAGGATAACCTGTGTACATGTAGCCATCAGACCCGTGTTCATGCTGGTGCAGGATAACCTGTGTTGCTATCAGACCCGTGTTCATGCTGGTGCAGGATAACCTGTGTAGCTATCAGACACGTGTTCATGCTGGTGCAGGATAACCTGTGTAGCCATCAGACACGTGTTCATGCTGGTGCAGGATAACCTGTGTAGCCACCAGACACGTGTTCATGCTGGTGCAGGATAACCTGTGTAGCCATCAGACACGTGTTCATGCTGGTGCAGGATATCATGTGTAGCCATCAGACACGTGTTCATGCTGGTGCAGGATAACATGTGTAGCCATCAGACACGTGTTCATGCTGGTGCAGGATAACCTGTGTAGCTATCAGACACGTGTTCATGCTGGTGCAGGATAACCTGTGTAGCTATCAGACCCGTGTTCATGCTGGTGCAGGATAACCTGTGTACATGTAGCTATCAGACACGTGTTCATGCTGGTGCGGGATAACCTGTGTACATGTAGCTATCAGACACGTGTTCATGCTGGTGCAGGATAACCTGTGTAACTATCAGACCCGTGACCATGCTGCCGTGTTTTAGGGGTGTTTAGGTGTGACCACGATCATCCCTAACTCCGACCGCAATTAACACCATTTCCGCTAATTCACCAGGTACATTTATCGACTTAAGAATTTACTCGTACTTTGTTTTCAAGATTAACATGTCAATCCCGAGTATTGACTAATAGTTTAACTTCGCATTGATTCTTAAAGCGGTAGCTGATGGATAAGTCGTGTTCATTGCATGCTCGGCCGGCTTCTTAGTAAAGCTGAACACATCAATCGGCGAGGAATTAAAAGATTCCTCAATTAAATCGACAATTTAGGTCAAAAGAAACACGGTAGTACAAATAAATGACACTTTGCTCACTTGGGGGGAAATTCTGTTCTCAAGAAAAGTATGTAAACACGACAGCTTCAAGCAGACGACATTTATACTACTGTTTGTACAAACTCATTTTGGAGTGATGTTTCCATTTAGTGAATGACTCAGTAAATTATTTCATATTAAATGTTATATCACAGCACGGGGGCAATTAGCACTGTTACCTTGATACAAATTATACGATTGCGAAACAAGTCTTTACAGCATTTAGATAAATCGCTTCCGAGACCACATTCCTGATGGAATCCATGGCGGGGGAGAGAAGCGTCAATGTGGACTTTTTAATGCATTGTCTATGGTCACAATCGTATCCGCTATAGTATGCAGCTGGGCGGGAACTCAGGGCCGTTCGAATCCGAAGCGAATGTGCTACCACTACTATTCTGAAATACAATGCAAAAGTTCACGTTTCATCACGTCATTTTGCAAATAGAAAATATAGCCGAAGTGAAAATGTTGTCATGTAAAGTGAAATGTTAAATTTAATTTCTTCTATTTAAATAACAATAACATCTCTGCTATAAACACATTTATAAACGGTCACCTGGTGAATTATAATATTTGGAGCCAATTAATAATCATAGCATGCAATACATGTAATGTCAAACCTGTCTTAGGAAGCCAGTCAAAGGAATCACAGAAAGTGGCTGCTTAACACACGTGGCTGCTCAATGTATAATAACACAACATATTAGGAAGCCGGAAACTGGCTGCTTAATACAGGTTGGCTGCTTAATACAGGTTGGCTGCTTAATACAGGTTGGCTGCTTAATACAGGTTGGCTGCTTACTGGAGGTGATCACTAAAACAGGTTTCACTGTACGTGTATTTTGATATTGTAAAAAAAATACATTATTATTGAATATTGGCGATCATTATGCAGCAATAGCAATGCATTGCATACAGATCTATAACGGTATGAAATAGGATTACATGTATATTATTGAGATTATATGGCTGTTAGTTTGCTCCAACTACTGTAAAACACACAGGGTAGCGTTTAAAAGCGTCGTTCGGAATAGTTGCCTTGCGTTGAATACTTAACCATGGTATAAGTTCATTAATACACGGACAGCCGGATCTGTAGTCCAATGATAACACGCTGGACTGGTAATCCAGGGATCGCAGGTTCGATCCCCCGACTGACCCTAATACAATTAACAGTATTTTAGATGGCACTTTAAACCGAGGTCTCGTGCTGGTGCTGTACACCGTGCACGTACAAGAACCAGAGGAGACTCTGGACTGGGTCTATGTCTGTATCATTGCACTATCCTCCAAAACTCTAAAATGACTAATCTCTACAGGAGGCGTCGCTCATATGGGCAACCGATAACGACGATAAATAAACGTAAACTACACATTAATACACGGCTTTATAGCTGCTGTTATATCACTTACAACGTCTGTCCAACATCAGGTTGTACAAACAGTAGTTCGAAGACTACCCGTTCTCGTCTATACAGCTTGAACACGTGTCGAATACTATACTAGTTCGAAATCGTGGAAAATGAGATTATTTTCCGGTAATGAAAGTTGAAAGTTTACATGGTGCTGTATTATACGTACGGGATGAATGCAGACCCGTCACAGCCACGCACTTTGTAACTATAGAAACGGGTGTCGTCTGCAGAACAGTCACAACCAAGCACTTTGTAACAATAGAAACGGGTGTCGTCTGCAGAACCATCACAACCAAGCACTTTGTAACTATAGAAACGGGTGTCGTCTGCAGAACCGTCACAGCCAAGCACTTTGTAACTATAGAAACGGGTGTCGTCTGCAGAACCGTCACAACCAAGCACTTTGTAACTATAGAAACGGGTGTCGTCTGCAGAACCGTCACAACCAAGCACTTTGTAACTATAGAAACGGGTGTCGTCTGCAGAACCGTCACAACCAAGCACTTTGTAACTATAGAAACGGGTGTCGTCTGCAGAACCGTCACAACCAAGCACTTTGTAACTATAGAAACGGGTGTCGTCTGCAGAACCGTCACAACCAAGCACTTTGTAACTATAGAAACGGGTGTCGTCTGCAGAACCGTCACAACCAAGCACTTTGTAACTATAGAAACGGGTGTCGTCTGCAGAACCGTCACAACCAAGCACTTTGTAACTATAGAAACGGGTGTCGTCTGCAGAACCGTCACAACCAAGCACTTTGTAACTATAGAAACGGGTGTCTAGTATGTCGAATACAAAGTTACTTCATTGCCAGGTGTTCATTTTAAAGTAAAATTCGTACTTGTAATTGTGTTTATACGAACATCAATATTATTACACTTTACTTTAAATATATATCTTGTAATATAGATGGACCATATGTTGTAATATAGTTGGACCATATGTTGTAATATAGTTGGACCATATGTTGTAATATAGTTGGACCATATCTTGTAATATAGTTGGACCATATCTTGTAATATAGTTGGACCATATCTTGTAATATAGTTGGACCATACCTTGTAATATAGTTGGACAATATCTTATAATATAGCTGGACCATATCTTGTAATATAGCAGCCCATATCTTGTAATATAGTTGGACCATACCTTGTAATATAGCTGGACCATATCTTGTAATATAGTTGGACAATAATTATCTTGTAATATAGTTGGACAATACCTTGTAATATAGCTGGACCATACCTTGTAATATAGCACCAACCAAAAACAACAAAAAACCAACAAAACACCACAAATGGACAATACTTGTAATATAGTGGACCATACCTTGTAATATAGTTGGACAATATCTTGTAATATAGATGGACAATATCTTGTAATAGAGTTGGACAATATCTTGTAATATAGATGTACCATATCTTGTAATATAACTGGACCATATCTTGTAATATAGCTGGACCATATCTTGTAATATAGTTGGAAAATATCTAGTAATATAGTTGGACCATATCTTATAATATAACCGGACCATATCTTGTAATATAACTGGACCATATCTTGTAATATAGATGTACCATATCTTGTAATATAGCTGGACGATATCTTGTAATATAGTTGGACCATATCTTGTAATATAACTGGACCATATCTTGTAATATAACCGGACCATATCTTGTAATATAACTGGACCATATCTTGAAATATAGATGGACCATATCTTGTAATATAGATGGACCATATCTTGTAATATAGAATGACCATATCTTGTAATATAGATGGACCATATCTTGTAATATAGCTGCACCATATCTTGTAATATAACCGGACCATATCTTGCAATATAGATGGACCATATCTTGTAATATAGCTGGACCATAGCTTGTAATATAACTGGACCATATATTGTAATATATTTGGACAATATCTTGTAATATAGTTGGACAATATCTTGTAATATAACTGGACCATATCTTGTAATATAGTTGGACAATATCTTGTAATATAGATGGACAATATCTTGTAATATAGATGGACCATACCTTGTAATATAGTTGGACAATATCTTGTAATATAGTTGGACAATATCTTGTAATATAGTTGGACCATACCTTGTAATATAGTTGGACAATATCTTGTAATATAGTTGGACAATATCTTGTAATATAACTGGACCATATCTTGTAATATAGTTGGACAATATCTTGTAATATAGATGGACAATATCTTGTAATATAGATGGACCATACCTTGTAATATAGTTGGACAATATCTTGTAATATAGTTGGACAATATCTTGTAATATAGTTGGACCATACCTTGTAATATAGTTGGACAATATCTTGTAATATAGTTGGACAATATCTTGTAATATAGTTGGACAATATCTTGTAATATAGGTGGACCATACCTTGTAATATAGTTGGACAATATCTTGTAATATAGTTGGACAATATTTTATAATATAACTGGACCATATCTTGTCATATAGCTGCACCATATCTTGTCATATAGATGGACCATATCTTGTAATATAGCTGGACAATATCTTGTAATATAGCTGCACCATATCTTGTAATATAACAGGAACATATCTTGTAATATAGCTGGACCATATCATGTAATATGGCTGGACCATATCTTGTAATAAAACCGGACCATATCTTGTAATATAGATGGACCATATCTTGTAATATAACCGGACCATATCTTGTAATATAGATGGACAATATCTTGTAATATAGATGGACAATATCTTGTAATATAGCTGGACCATATCTTGTAATATAGTTGGACCATATCTTGTAATATAGATGGACCATATCTTGTAATATAGATGGACAATATCTTGTAATATAGATGGACCATATCTTGAAATATAACCGGACCATATCTTGTAATATAGATGGACAATATCTTGTAATATAGATATACAATATCTTGTAATATAGTTGAACAATATCTTGTAATATAACCGGACCAAATCTTGCAATATAATCGGACCATATCTTGTAATATAGATGGACCATATCTTGTAATATAGATGGACCATATCCTGTAATATAGATGGACCATACCTTGTAATATAGATGGACAATATATTGTAATATAGATGGACCATATCTTGTAATATAGATGGACAATATCTTGTAATATAGCTGGACCATATCTTGTAATATAGATGGACCATATCTTGTAATATAGATGGACCATATCGTGTAATATAGATGGACCATATCTTGTAATATAGCTGGACCATATTTTATTATATAGTTGGACCATATCTTGTAATATAGTTGGACCATATCTAGTAATATAGTTGGACCATATCTTGTAATATAACTGGACCATATATTGTAATATAATCGGACCATATCTTGCAATATAGATGGACCATATCTTGTAATACATCTGGATCATATCTTGTAATATAGCTGGACCATATCATGTAATATAGCTGGACCATATCTTGTAATATAATCGGACCATATATTGTAATATAGCTGGACCATATCTTGTAATATAGATGGACCATATCTTGTAATATAGATGGACCATATCATGTAATACAGCTGGACCATATCTTGTAATATAGCTGGACGACATCTTGTAACATAACTGTACCATATCTTGTAATATAACTGGAGCATATCTTGTAAAATAGCCGGACCATATCTTATAATATAGCCGGAAAATATCTTATACTATAGCTGGACCATATCTTGTAATATAGCCGGAACATATCTTGTAATATAACTGGCCCATATCTTGTAATATAGCCGGACCATATCTTATAATACAACTGGACAATATCTTGTAATATAGCCGGACCATATCTTATAATATAGCTGGACCATATCTTGTAATATAGCTAGACCATATCTTGTAATATAACTGGCCCATATCTTGTAATATAGCCGGACCATATCTTATAATATAGCTGGACCATATCTTGTAATATAGCCGGACCATATCTTATACTATAGATGGACCATATCTTGAGATATAGATGGACAATATCTTGTAATATTGATGGACAATATCTTATAATATAGCCGGACCATATCTTGTAATATAACCGGACCATATCTTATACTATAGCTGGACCATATCTTGAGATATAGATGGACCATATATTGTAATATAGATGGACCATATCTTCTAATATAGTTGGACCATATCTTGTAATATAGATGGACCATATGTTGTAATATAAACTGGACCATATCTTGTAACATAGCTGGACCATATCTTGTAATATAACTGGACCATATCTTATAATATAGCTGGACCATATCTTGTAATATAGGTGGACCATATTTTATAATATTGTTGGACTATATCTTGTAATATAGATGGACCATATCTTGTAATATAGATGGACTATATCTTGTAATATAGCTGGACTATATCTTGTAATATAGCTGGACCATATCCTGTAATATAGCTGGACCATATTTTATTATATAGTTGGACCATATCTTGTAATATAGTTGGACCATATCTTGTAATATAGTTGGACCATATCTTGTAATATAACTGGACCATATATTGTAATATAATCGGACCATATCTTGCAATATAGATGGACCATATCTTGTAATACATCTGGACCATATCTTGTAATATAGCTGGACCATATCATGTAATATAGCTGGACCATATCTTGTAATATAATCTGACCATATCTTGTAATATAGCTGGACCATATCATGTAATACAGCTGGACCATATCTTGTAATATAGCTGGACAACATCTTGTAACATAACTGTACCATATCTTGTAATATAACTGGAGCATATCTTGTAATATAGCCGGACCATATCTTATAATATAGCCAGAAGATATCTTATACTATAGCTGGACCATATCTTGTAATATAGCCGGACCATATCTTGTAATATAACTGGCCCATATCTTGTAATATAGCCGGACCATATCTTATAATACAGCTGGACCATATCTTGTAATATAGCCGGACCATATCTTATAATATAGCTGGACCATATCTTGTAATATAGCTAGACCATATCTTGTAATATAACTGGCCCATATCTTGTAATATAGCCGGACCATATCTTATACTATAGCTGGACCATATCTTGTAATATAGCCGGACCATATCTTATACTATAGATGGACCATATCTTGAGATATAGATGGACCATATCTTGTAATATAGATGGACCATATCTTATAATATAGCCGGACCATATCTTGTAATATAACCGGACCATATCTTATACTATAGCTGGACCATATCTTGAGATATAGATGGACCATATCTTGTAATATAGATGGACCATATCTTATACTATAGCTGGACCATATCTTTTAATATAGCCGGACCATATCTTATACTATAGCTGGACCATATCTTGAGATATAGATGGACCATATCTTGTAATATAGATGGACCATATCTTGTAATATAGCTGGACCATATCTTGTAATATAGATGGACCATATCTTGTAATATAGATGGACCATATCTTGTAATATAGATGGACCATATCTTGTAATATAGATGGACCATATCTTGTAATATAGCTGGACCATATCTTGTAATATAGATGGACCATATCTTGTAATATAGATGGACCATATCTTGTAATATAGATGGACCATATCTTGTAATATAGATGGACCATATCTTGTAATATAGCTGGACCATATCTTGTAATATAGATGGACCATATCTTGTAATATAGATGGACCATATCTTGTAATATAGATGGACCATATCTTGTACTATAGCTGGACCATATCTAGTAATATAGATGGACCATATCTTGTAATATAGATGGTCCATATCTTGTAATATAGATGGACCATATCTTGTAATATAGATGGACCATATCTTGTAATATAGATGGACCATATCTTATAATATAGATGGACCATATGTTGTAATATAGTTGGACCATATCTTGTAATATAGCTGGACCATATGTTGTAATATAAACTGGACCATATCTTGTAACATAGCTGGACCATATCTTGTAATATAG
The DNA here is from genome assembly GCA_014843695.1 of Archivesica marissinica. NCBI lineage: Eukaryota > Metazoa > Mollusca > Bivalvia > Venerida > Vesicomyidae > Archivesica > Archivesica marissinica. The sequence continues at coordinate 17,066 of JABXNX010003563.1, read as the reverse complement.
GTGGACCATATTTTATAATATAGTTGGACAATATCTTGTAATATAGCTGGACCATATCTTGTAATATAGATGGACCATATCATGTAATACAGCTGGACCATATCTTGTAATATAGATGGACCATATCTTGTAATATAGCTGGACCATAAGTTGTAATATAAACTGGACCATATCTTGTAACATAGTTGGACCATATCTTGTAATATAGGTGGACCATATTTTATAATATAGTTGGACAATATCTTGCAATATAGATGGATCATATCTTGTAATATAGATGGACCATATCATGTAATACAGCTGGACCATATCTTGCAATATAGCTGGACAACATCTTGTAATATAACTGTACCATATCTTGTAATATAACTGGAGCATATCTTGTAATATAGCCGGACCATATCTTATAATATAGCCGGAAAATATCTTATACTATAGCTGGACCATATCTTGTAGTATAGCCGGACCATATCTTGTAATATAACTGGCCCATATCTTGTAATATAGCCGGACCATATCTTATAATACAGCTGGACCATATATTGTAATATAGCCGGACCATATCTTATACGATAGATGGACCATATCTTGAGATATAGATGGACAATATCTTGTAATATAGATGGACCATATCTTATAATATAGCCGGACCATATCTTGTAATATAACCGGACCATATCTTATACTATAGCTGGACCATATCTTGAGATATAGATGGACCATATCTTGTAATATAGATGGACCATATCTTATACTATAGCTGGACCATATCTTTTAATATAGCCGGACCATATCTTATACTATAGCTGGACCATATCTTGAGATATAGGTGGACCATATCTTGTAATATAGATGGACCATATCTTATAATATAGCCGGACCATATCTTGTAATATAACCGGACCATATCTTATACTATAGCTGGACCATATCTTGAGATATAGATGGACCATATCTTGTAATATAGCTGGACCATATGTTGTAATATAAACTGGACCATATCTTGTAATATAGATGGACCATATCTTGTAATATAGATGGACTATATCTTGTAATATAGCTGGAACATATCTTGTAATATAGGTGGACCATATTTTATGGACCATATCTTGTAATATAACCGGAACATATCTCGTAATATAGATGGACAATATCTTGTAATATAGATGGACAATATCTTGTAATATAGCTGGACCATATCTTGTAATATAGTTGGACCATATCTAGTAATATAGATGGACCATATCTTGTAATATAGATGGACAATATCTTGTAATATAGTTGGACCATATCTTGTAATATAGATGGACCATATCTTGTAATATAGATGGACAATATCTTGTAATATAGATGGACCATATCTTGTAATAAAACCGGACCATATCTTGTAATATAGATGGACCATATCTTTTAATATAGTTGGACCATATCTTGTAATATAGATGGACCATATCTTGTAATATAGATGGACAATATCTTGTAATATAGATGGACCATATATTGTAATATAACCGGACCATATCTTGTAATATAGATGGACAATATCTTGTAATATAGATGGACCATATCTTGTAATATAGATGGACAATATCTTGTAATATAGTTGAACAATATCTTGTAATATAACCGGACCAAATCTTGCAATATAATCGGACCATATCTTGTAATATAGATTGACCATATTTTCTAATATAGCTGGACCATATCTTGTAATATAGATGGACCATATCTTGTAATATAGATGGACCATATCTTGTACTATAGCTGGACCATATCTAGTCATATAGATGGACCATATCTTGTAATATAGATGGACCATATCTTGTAATATAGCTGGACCATATCTTGTAATAAAGCTGGACCATATCTTGTAATATAGATGGACTATATCTTGTAATATAGATGGACTATATCTTGTAATATAGATGGACTATATCTTGTAATATAGATGGACCATATCTTGTAATATAGATGGACCATATCCTGTAATATAACTGGACCATATCATGTAATATAGCTGGACCATATCTTGCAATAAAACCGGACCATATCTTGTAATATAGATGGACCATATCTTGTAATATAACCGGACCATATCTTGTAATATAGATGGACAATATCTTGTAATATAGATGGACCATATCTTGTAATATAGTTGGACCATATCTTGTAATATAGATGGACCATATCTTGTCATATAGATGGACAATATCTTGTAATATAGATGGACCATATCTTGTAATATAACCGGACCATATCTTGTAATATAGATGGACAATATCTTGTAATATAGATAGACAATATCTTGTAATATAGTTGAACAATATCTTGTAATATAACCGGACCAAATCTTGCAATATAATCGGACCATATCTTGTAATATAGATGGACCATATCCTGTAATATAGATGAACCATACCTTGTAATATAGATGGACAATATCTTGCAATATAGATGGACCATATCTTGTAATATAGATGGACAATATCTTGTAATATAGCTGGACCATATCTTGTAATATAGATGGACCATATCTTGTAATATAGATGGACCATATCCTGTAATATAGATGGACCATATCTTGTAATATAGCTGGACCATATTTTATTATATAGTTGGACCATATCTTGTAATATAGTTGGACCATATCTGGTAATATAACTGGACCATATATTGTAATATAATCGACCATATCTTGCAATATAGATGGACCATATCTTGTAATACATCTGGACCATATCTTGTAATATAGCTGGACCATATCTTGTAATATAATCGGACCATATCTTGTAAAATAGCTGGACCATATCTTGTAATATAGATGGACCATATCTTATAATAAAGATGGACCATATCATGTAATACAGCTGGACCATATCTTGTAATATAGCTGGACAACATCTTGTAACATAACTGTACCATATCTTGTAATATAACTGGAGCATATCTTGTAAAATAGCCGTACCATATCTTATAATATAGCCGGAAAATATATTATACTATAGCTGCACCATATCTTGTAATATAGCCGGACCATATCTTGTAATATAACTGGCCCATATCTTGTAATATAGCCGGACCATATCTTATAATACAGCTGGACCATATCTTGTAATATAGCCGGACCATATCTTATAATATAGCTGGACCATATCTTGTAATATAGCTAGATCATATCTTGTAATATAACTGGCCCATATCTTGTAATATAGCCGGAACATATCTTATACTATAGCTGGACCATATCTTGTAATATAGCCGGACCATATCTTATACTATAGATGGACCATATCTTGAGATATAGATGGACAATATCTTGTAATATAGATGGACCATATCTTATAATATAGCCGGACCATATCTTATACTATAACTGGACCATATCTTGAGATATAGATGGACCATATCTTTTAATATAGATGGATCATATCTTATAATATAGCCGGACCATATCTTGTAATATAACCGGACAATATCTTATACTATAGCTGGACCATATCTTGTAATATAGATGGACCATATCTTGTAATATAGATGGACCATATCTTGTAATATAGTTGGACCATATCTTGTAATATAGATGGACCATATCTTGTAATATAGATGGACCATATATTGTAGTAATATAGATGGACCATATCTTGTAATATAGATGGACCATATCTTGTAATATAGATGGACCATATCTTGTAATATAGATGGACCATATCTTGTAATATAGATGGACCATATCTTATCAAATAGATGGACCATATGTTGTAATATAGTTGGACCATATCTTGTAATATAGCTGGACCATATGTTGTAATATAAACTGGACCATATCTTGTAACATAGCTGGACCATATCTTGTAATATAGGTTGACCATATTTTATAATATTGTTGGACTATATCCTGTAATATAGATGGACCATATACTGTAATATAGATGGACCATATCTTGTAATATAGCTGGACCATATTTTATTATATAGTTGGACCATATCTTGTAATATAGTTGGACCATATATTGTAATATAGTTGGACAATATCTTGTAATATAGATGGACCATATCCTGTAATATAGAGGGACCATATCTTGTAATATAGTTGGACCATATCTTGTAATATAGGTTGACCATATTTTATAATATAGTTGGACCATATCTTGTAATATAGCTGGGCCATATTTTATTATATAGTTGGACCATATCTTGTAATATAGTTGGACCATATCTTGTAATATAGTTGGACCATATCTTGTAATATAACTGGACCATATATTGTAATATAATTGGACCATATCTTGCAATATAGATGGACCATATCTTGTAATACATCTGGATCATATCTTGTAATATAGCTGGACCATATCATGTAATATAGCTGGACCATATCTTGTAATATAATCGTACCATATCTTGTAATATAGCTGGACCATATCTTGTAATATAGATGGACCATATCTTGTAATATAGATGGACCATATCATATAATACAGCTGGACCATATCTTGTAATATATCTGGACAACATCTTTTAACATAACTGTACCATATCTTGTAATATAACTGGAGCATATCGTGTAATATAGCCGGACCATATCTTATAATATAGCCGGAAAATATATTATACTATAGCCGGACCATATCTTGTAATATAACTGGCCCATATCTTGTAATATAGCCGGTCCATATCTTATAATACAGCTGGACCATATCTTGTAATATAGCCGGACCATATCTTATAATATAGCTGGACCATATCTTGTAATATAGTTGGACAATATCTTGTAATATAGATGGACCATATCCTGTAATATAGATGGACCATATCTTGTAATATAGTTGGACCATATCTTGTAATATAGGTTGACCATATTTTATAATATAGTTGGACCATATCTTGTAATATAGCTGGGCCATATTTTATTATATAGTTGGACCATATCTTGTAATATAGTTGGACCATATCTTGTAATATAGTTGGACCATATCTTGTAATATAACTGGACCATATATTGTAATATAATTGGACCATATCTTGCAATATAGATGGACCATATCTTGTAATACATCTGGATCATATCTTGTAATATAGCTGGACCATATCATGTAATATAGCTGGACCATATCTTGTAATATAATCGTACCATATCTTGTAATATAGCTGGACCATATCTTGTAATATAGATGGACCATATCTTGTAATATAGATGGACCATATCATATAATACAGCTGGACCATATCTTGTAATATATCTGGACAACATCTTTTAACATAACTGTACCATATCTTGTAATATAACTGGAGCATATCTTGTAATATAGCCGGACCATATCTTATAATATAGCCGGAAAATATCTTATACTATAGCCGGACCATATCTTGTAATATAACTGGCCCATATCTTGTAATATAGCCGGTCCATATCTTATAATACAGCTGGACCATATCTTGTAATATAGCCGGACCATATCTTATAATATAGCTGGACCATATCTTGTAATATAGCTAGACCATATCTTGTAATATAACTGGCCCATATCTTGTAATATAGCCAGACCATATCTTATACTATAGCTGGACCATATCTTGTAATATAGCCGGACCATATCTTATACTATAGATGGACCATATCTTGAGATATAGATGGACAATATCTTGTAATATAGATGGACCATATCTTATAATATAGCCGGACCATATCTTGTAATATAACCGGACCATATCTTATACTATAGCAGGACCATATCTTGAGATATATATTGACCATATCTTGTAATATAGATGGACCATATCTTATACTATAGCTGGACCATATCTTTTAATATAGCCGGACCATATCTTATACTATAGCTGGACCATATCTTGAGATATAGATGGACCATATCTTGTAATATAGATGGACCATATCTTATAATATAGCCGGACCATATCTTGTAATATAACCGGACCATATCTTATACTATAGCTGGACCATATCTTGTAATATAGATGGACCATATCTTGTCATATAGATGGACCATTCTTGTAATATAGATGGAACATATCTTGTAATATAGATGGACCATATCTTGTAATATTGCTGGACCATATCTTATAATATAGATGGACCATATCTTGTAATATAGATGGACCATATCTTGTAATATAGATGGACCATATCTTGTAATATAGCTGGACCATATCTTGTAATATAGATGGACCATATCTTGTAATATAGATGGACCATATCTTGTAATATAGATGGACCATATCTTGTAATATAGATGGACCATATCTTGTAATATAGTTGGACCATATCTTGTAATATAGATGGACCATATCTTGTAATATAGATGGACCATATCTTGTAATATAGATGGACCATATCTTGTAATATAGATGAACCATATCTTGTAATATAGATGGATCATATCTTATCATATAGATGGACCATATGTTGTAATATAGTTGGACCATATCTTGTAATATAGCTGGACCATATGTTGTAATATAAACTGGACCATATCTTGTAACATAGCTGGACCATATCTTGTAATATAGGTGGACCATATTTTATAATATAGTTGGACAATATCTTGTAATATAGCTGGACCATATCTTGTAATATAGCTGGACCATATGTTGTAATATAAACTGGACCATATCTTGTAATATAGGTTGACCATATTTTATAATATTGTTGGACTATATCCTGTAATATAGATTGACCATATCCTGTAATATAGATGGACCATATCTTGTAATATAGCTGGACCATATTTTATTATATAGTTGGACCATATCTTGTAATATAGTTGGACCATATCTTGTAATATAGTTGGACCATATCTTGTAATATAGTTGGACAATATCTTGTAATATAGATGGACCATATTCTGTAATATAGATGGACCATATCTTGTAATATAGTTGGACCATATCTTGTAATATAGGTTGACCATATTTTATAATATATTTGGACAATATCTTGTAATATAGCTGGACCATATTTTATTATATAGTTGGACCATATCTTGTAATATAGTTGGACCATATCTTGTAATATAGTTGGACCATATCTTGTAATATAACTGGACCATATATTGTAATATAATCGGACCATATCTTGCAATATAGATGGACCATATCTTGTAATACATCTGGATCATATCTTGTAATATAGCTGGACCATATCATGTAATATAGCTGGACCATATCTTGTAATATAATCGGACCATATCTTGTAATATAGCTGGACCATATCTTGTAATATAGATGGACCATATCTTGTAATATAGATGGACAACATCTTGTAACATAACTGTACCATATCTTGTAATATAACTGGAGCATATCTTGTAATATAGCCGGACCATATCTTATAATATAGCCGGAAAATATCTTATACTATAGCCGGACCATATCTTGTAATATAACTGGCCCATATCTTGTAATATAGCCGGTCCATATCTTATAATACAGCTGGACCATATCTTGTAATATAGCCGGACCATATCTTATAATATAGCTGGACCATATCTTGTAATATAGCTAGACCATATCTTGTAATATAACTGGCCCATATCTTGTAATATAGCCAGACCATATCTTATACTATAGCTGGACCATATCTTGTAATATAGCCGGACCATATCTTATACTATAGATGGACCATATCTTGAGATATAGATGGACAATATCTTGTAATATAGATGGACCATATCTTATAATATAGCCGGACCATATCTTGTAATATAACCGGACCATATCTTATACTATAGCAGGACCATATCTTGAGATATAGATGGACCATATCTTGTAATATAGATGGACCATATCTTATAATATAGCCGGACCATATCTTGTAATATAACCGGACCATATCTTATACTATAGCTGGACCATATCTTGTAATATAGATGGACCATATCTTGTAATATAGATGGACCATATCTTGTAATATAGATGGAACATATCTTGTAATATAGATGGACCATATCTTGTAATATAGCTGGACCATATCTTGTAATATAGATGGACCATATCTTGTAATATAGATGGACCATATCTTGTAATATAGATGGACCATATCTTGTAATATAGCTGGACCATATCTTGTAATATAGATGGACCATATCTTGTAATATAGATGGACCATATCTTGTAATATAGATGGACCATATCTTGTAATATAGATGGACCATTCTTAATATAGCTGGACCATATCTTGTAATATAGATGGACCATATCTTGTAATATAGATGGACCATATCTTGTAATATAGATGGACCATATCTTGTAATATAGATGGACCATATCTTGTAATATAGATGGACCATATCTTGTAATATAGATGGACCATATCTTGTAATATAGATGGACCATATCTTGTAATATAGATGGACCATATCTTGTAATATAGATGGACCATATCTTGTAATATAGATGGACCATATCTTGTAATATAGATGGACCATATCTTGTAATATAATCGGACCATATCTTGTAATATAGATTGACCATATTTTGTAATATAGATGGACCATATCCTGTAATATAGATGGACCATACATTGTAATATAGATGGACAATATCTTGTAATATAGATGGACCATATCTTGTAATATAGATGGACAATATATTGTAATATAGCTGGACGATATCTTGTAATATAGATGGACCATATCTTGTAATATAGATGGACCATATCCTGTAATATAGATGGACCATATCTTGTAATATAGCTGGACCATATTTTATTATATAGTTGGACCATATCTTGTAATATAGTTGGACCATATCTTGTAATATAGTTGGACCATATCTTGTAATATAACTGGACCATATATTGTAATATAATCGGACCATATCTTGTAATATAGATGGACCATATCTTGTAATACATCTGGACCATATCTTGTAATATAGCTGGACCATATCATGTAATATAGCTGGACCATATCCTGTAATATAATCGGACCATATCTTGTAATATAGCTGGACCATATCTTGTAATATAGATGGACCATATCTTGTAATATAGATGGACCATATCATGTATTACAGCTGGACCATATCTTGTAATATAGCTGGACAACATCTTGTAACATAACTGTACCATATCTTGTAATATAACTGGAGCATATCTTGTAAAATAGCCGGACCATATATTATAATATAGCCGGAAAATATCCTATACTATAGCTGGACCATATCTTGTAATATAGCCGGACCATATCTTGTAATATAACTGGCCCATATCTTGTAATATAGCCGGACCATATCTTATAATACAGCTGGACCATATCTTGTAATATAGCCGGACCATATCTTATAATATAGCTGGACCATATCTTGTAATAAAGCTAGACCATATCTTGTAATATAACTGGCCCATATCGTGTAATATAGCCGGACCATATCTTATACTATAGCTGGACCATATCTTGTAATATAGCCGGACCATATCTTATACTATAGCTGGACCATATCTTTTAATATAGCCGGACCATATCTTATACTATAGCTGGACCATATCTTGAGATATAGATGGACAATATCTTGTAATATAGATGGACCATATCTTATAATATAGCCGGACCATATCTTGTAATATAACCGGACCATATCTTATACTATAGCTGGACCATATCTTGTAATATAGATGGACCATATCTTGTAATATAGATGGACCATATCTTGTAATATAGATGGACCATATCCTGTAATATAGATGGACCATACCTTGTAATATAGATGGACAATATCTTGTAATATAGATGGACCATATCTTGTAATATAGATGGACAATATCTTGTAATATAGCTGGACGATATCTTGTAATATAGATGGACCATATCTTGTAATATAGATGGACCATATCCTGTAATATAGATGGACCATATCTTGTAATATAGATGGACCATATCATGTAATACAGCTGGACCATATTTTGTAATATAGCTGGACAACATCTTGTAACATAACTGTACCATATCTTGTAATATAACTGGCCCATATCTTGTAATATAGCCGGACCATATCTTATAATACAGCTGGACCATATCTTGTAATATAGCCGGACCATATCTTATAATATAGCTGGACCATATCTTGTAATAAAGCTAGACCATATCTTGTAATATAACTGGCCCATATCTTGTAATATAGCCGGACCATATCTTATACTATAGCTGGACCATATCTTGTAATATAGCCGGACCATATCTTATACTATAGATGGACCATATCTTGAGATATAGATGGACAATATCTTGTAATATAGATGGACCATATCTTATAATATAGCCGGACCATATCTTGTAATATAACCGGACAATATCTTATACTATAGCTGGACCATATCTTGAGATATAGATGGACCATATATTGTAATATAGATGGACCATATCTTATACTATAGCTGGACCATATCTTTTAATATAGCCGGACCATATCCTATACTATAGCTGGACCATATCTTGAGATATAGATGGACCATATCTTGTAATATAGATGGACCATATCTTATACTATAGCCGGACCATATCTTGTAATATAACCGGACCATATCTTATACTATAGCTGGACCATATCTTGTAATATAGATGGACCATATCTTGTAATATAGATGGACCATATCTTGTAATATAGTTGGACCATATCTTGTAATATAGATGGACCATTTCTTGTAATATAGATGGACCATATCTTGTAATATAGATGGACCATATCTTGTAATATAGCTGGACCATATCTTGTAATATAGATGGACCATATCTTGTAATATAGATGGACCATATCTTGTAATATAGCTGGACCATATCTTGTAATATAGATGGACCATATCTTGTAATATAGATGGACCATATCTTGTAATATAGATGTACCATATCTTGTAATATAGCTGGACCATATCTAGTAATATAGATGGACCATATCTTGTAATATAGATGGACCATATCTTGTAATATAGATGGACCATATCTTGTAATATAGATGGACCATATCTTGTAATATAGATGGACCATATCTTATAATATAGATGGACCATATGTTGTAATATAGTTGGACCATATCTTGTAATATAGCTGGACCATATGTTGTAATATAAACTGGACCATATCTTGTAATATAGATGGACCATATCTTGTAACATAGCTGGACCATATCTTGTAATATAACAATAGGTGGAATATTTATAATACTGTTGGACTATATCTGAAACACTGTTGTGGAGAATATATTTTAATGGAAACACTGTTGTGGAGAATATATTTTAATGGAAACACTGTTGTGGATATATAACATTGTGAGAATATATTTAATGGAAACACTGTTGTGGAGAATATATTTTAATGGAAACACTGTTGTGGAGAATATATTTTAATGGAAACACTGTTGTGGAGAATATATTTTAATGGAACACTGTTGTGGAGAATATATTTTAACAATGTTGTGGAGATATATTTTAAAACACTGTTGTGGAGAATATATTTTAACTGAAACACTGTTGTGGAGAATATATTTTAATGGAAACACTGTTGTGGAGAATATATTTTAATGGAAACACTGTTGTGGAGAATATATTTTAATGGAAACACTGTTGTGGAGAATATATTTTAATGGAAACACTGTTGTGGAGAATATATTTTAATGGAAACACTGTTGTGGAGAATATATTTTAATGGAAACACTGTTGTGGAGAATATATTTTAATGGAAACACTGTTGTGGAGAATATATTTTAACAGAAACACTGTTGTGGAGAATATATTTTAATGGAAACACTGTTGTGGAGAATATATTTTAATGGAAACACTGTTGTGGAGAATATATTTTAATGGAAACACTGTTGTGGAGAATATATTTTAATGGAAACACTGTTGTGGAGAATATATTTTAATGGAAACACTGTTGTGGAGAATATATTTTAATGGAAACACTGTTGTGGAGAATATATTTTAACTGAAACACTGTTGTGGAGAATATATTTTAACTGCAACACTGTTGTGGAGAATATATTTTAATGGAAACACTGTTGTGGAGAATATATTTTAACTGAAACACTGTTGTGGAGAATATATTTAATGGAAACACTGTTGTGGAGAATATATTTTAACTGCAACACTGTTGTGGAGAATATATTTTAATGGAAACATTGTTGTGGAGAATATATTTTAACTGAAACACTGTTGTGGAGAATATATTTTAATGGAAACACTGTTGTGGAGAATATATTTTAATGGAAACACTGTTGTGGAGAATATATTTTAATGGAAACACTGTTGTGGAGAATATATTTTAATGGAAACACTGTTGTGGAGAATATATTTTAACTGAAACACTGTTGTGGAGAATATATTTTAACAGAAACACTGTTGTGGAGAATATATTTTAACAGAAACACTGTTGTGGAGAATATATTTTAATGGAAACACTGTTGTGGAGAATATATTTTAATGGAAACACTGTTGTGGAGAATATATTTTAATGGAAACACTGTTGTGGAGAATATATTTTAATGGAAACACTGTTGTGGAGAATATATTTTAACAGAAACACTGTTGTGGAGAATATATTTTAACTGAAACACTGTTGTGGAGAATATATTTTAATGGAAACACTGTTGTGGAGAATATATTTTAATGGAAACACTGTTGTGGAGAATATATTTTAATGGAAACACTGTTGTGGAGAATATATTTTAACTGAAACACTGTTGTGGAGAATATATTTTAACTGAAACACTGTTGTGGAGAATATATTTTAACTGAAACACTGTTGTGGAGAATATATTTTAACTGAAACACTGTTGTGGAGAATATATTTTAATGAAACACTGTTGTGGAGATAATTTTAAGAAACACTGTTGTGGAGAATATATTTTAATGGAAACACTGTTGTGGAGAATATATTTTAATGAAACACTGTTGTGGAGAATATATTTTAATGGAACACTGTTGTGGAGAATATATTTTAATGGAAACACTGTTGTGGAGAATATATTTTAACTGAAACAGTGTTGTGGAGAATATCTTTTAACTGCAACACTGTTGTGGAGAATATATTTTAATGGAAACATTGTTGTGGAGAATATATTTTAACTGAAACACTGTTGTGGAGAATATATTTTAATGGAAACACTGTTGTCGAGAATATATTTTACTGAAACACTGTTGTGGAGAATATATTTTAACTGAAACACTGTTGTGGAGAATATATTTTAATGGAAACACTGTTGTGGAGAATATATTTTAACTGAAACACTGTTGTGGAGAATATATTTTAATGGAAACACTGTTGTGGAGAATATATTTTAATGGAAACACTGTTGTGGAGAATATATTTTAACGGAAACACTGTTGTGGAGAATATATTTTAATGGAAACACTGTTGTGGAGAATATATTTTAATGGAAACACTGTTGTGGAGAATATATTTTAATGGAAACACTGTTGTGGAGAATATATTTTAACTGAAACACTGTTGTGGAGAATATATTTTAATGGAAACACTGTTGTGGAGAATATATTTTAATGGAAACACTGTTGTGGAGAATATATTTTACTGAAACACTGTTGTGGAGAATATATTTTAACAGAAACACTGTTGTGGAGAATATATTTTAACTGAAACACTGTTGTGGAGAATATATTTTAACTGAAACACTGTTGTGGAGAATATATTTTAATAGAAACACTGTTGTGGAGAATATATTTTAACTGCAACACTGTTGTGGAGAATATATTTTAACTGCAACATTGTTGTGGAGAATATATTTTAATGGAAACACTGTTGTGGAGAATATATTTTAACTGAAACACTGTTGTGGAGAATAGATTTTAATGGAAACACTGTTGTGGAGAATATATTTTAACTGAAACACTGTTGTGGAGAATATATTTTAATGGAAACACTGTTGTGGAGAATATATTTTAATGGAAACACTGTTGTGGAGAATATATTTTAACGGAAACACTGTTGTGGAGAATATATTTTAATGGAAACACTGTTGTGGAGAATATATTTTAATGGAAACACTGTTGTGGAGAATATATTTTACTGAAACACTGTTGTGGAGAATATATTTTAACAGAAACACTGTTGTGGAGAATATATTTTAATGGAAACACTGTTGTGGAGAATATATTTTAATGGAAACACTGTTGTGGAGAATATATTTTAATGAAACACTGTTGTGGAGATATATTTTAACTGAAACACTGTTGTGGAGAATATATTTTAGGAAACACTGTTGTGGAGAATATATTTAACTGGAAACACTGTTGTGGAGAATATATTTTAATGAAACACTGTTGTGGAGAATATATTTTAATGGAAACACTGTTGTGGAGAATATATTTTAATGAAACACTGTTGTGGAGAATATATTTTAATGGAAACACTGTTGTGGAGAATATATTTTAATGGAAACACTGTTGTGGAGAATATATTTTAATGAAACACTGTTGTGGAGAATATATTTTAATGGAACACTGTTGTGGAGAATATATTTTAATGAAACACTGTTGTGGAGAATATATTTTAATGGAAACACTGTTGTGGAGAATATATTTTAACTGAAACACTGTTGTGGAGAATATATTTTAATGGAAACACTGTTGTGGAGAATATATTTTAACTGAAACACTGTTGTGGAGAATATATTTTAATGGAAACACTGTTGTGGAGAATATATTTTAACTGAAACACTGTTGTGGAGAATATATTTTAATGGAAACACTGTTGTGGAGAATATATTTTAATGGAAACACTGTTGTGGAGAATATATTTTAACTGAAACACTGTTGTGGAGAATATATTTTAATGGAAACACTGTTGTGGAGAATATATTTTAACTGAAACACTGTTGTGGAGAATATATTTTAATGGAAACACTGTTGTGGAGAATATATTTTAATGGAAACACTGTTGTGGAGAATATATTTTAACTGAAACACTGTTGTGGAGAATATATTTTAATGGAAACACTGTTGTGGAGAATATATTTTAACTGAAACACTGTTGTGGAGAATATATTTTAACTGAAACAGTGTTGTGGAGAATATCTTTTAACTGCAACACTGTTGTGGAGAATATATTTTAATGGAAACATTGTTGTGGAGAATATATTTTAACTGAAACACTGTTGTGGAGAATATATTTTAATGGAAACACTGTTGTGGAGAATATATTTTAATGGAAACACTGTTGTGGAGAATATATTTTAATGGAAACACTGTTGTGGAGAATATATTTTAACTGAAACACTGTTGTGGAGAATATATTTTAACTGCAACATTGTTGTGGAGAATAGATTTTAATGGAAACACTGTTGTGGAGAATATATTTTAACTGAAACACTGTTGTGGAGAATATATTTTAACTGAAACACTGTTGTGGAGAATATATTTTAATGGAAACACTGTTGTGGAGAATATATTTTAATGGAAACACTGTTGTGGAGAATATATTTTAATGGAAACACTGTTGTGGAGAATATATTTAACTGAAAACTGTTGTGGAGATAATTTAATGAAACACTGTTGTGGAGAATATATTTTAACTGAAACACTGTTGTGGAGAATATATTTTAATGGAAACACTGTTGTGGAGAATATATTTTAATGGAAACACTGTTGTGGAGAATATATTTTAACTGAAACACTGTTGTGGAGAATATATTTTAATGGAAACACTGTTGTGGAGAATATATTTTAACTGAAACACTGTTGTGGAGAATATATTTTAACAGAAACACTGTTGTGGAGAATATATTTTAACGGAAACACTGTTGTGGAGAATATATTTTAACTGAAACACTGTTGTGGAGAATATATTTTACAGAAACACTGTTGTGGAGAATATATTTTAACTGAAACACTGTTGTGGAGAATATATTTTAACTGAAACACTGTTGTGGAGAATATATTTTAATGGAAACACTGTTGTGGAGAATATATTTTAATGGAAACACTGTTGTGGAGAATATATTTTAATGGAAACACTGTTGTGGAGAATATATTTTAATGGAAACACTGTTGTGGAGAATATATTTTAATGGAAACACTGTTGTGGAGAATATATTTTAATGGAAACACTGTTGTGGAGAATATATTTTAATGGAAACACTGTTGTGGAGAATATATTTTAATGGAAACACTGTTGTGGAGAATATATTTTAACAGAAAAAATGTTGTGGAGAATATATTTTAACAGAAACACTGTTGTGGAGGATATATTTAAATGAAGAACTGTTGTGGAGAATATATTTTAACTGAAACACTGTTGTGGAGAATATATTTTAATGGAAACACTGTTGTGGAGAATATATTTTAACTGAAACACTGTTGTGGAGAATATATTTTAATGGAAACACTGTTGTGGAGAATATATTTTAACGGAAACACTGTTGTGGAGAATATATTTTAATGGAAACACTGTTGTGGAGAATATATTTTAAGAAACACTGTTGTGGAGAATATATTTTAATGGAAACACTGTTGTGGAGAATATATTTTAACTGAAACACTGTTGTGGAGAATATATTTTAATGGAAACACTGTTGTGGAGAATATATTTTAACGGAAACACTGTTGTGGAGAATATATTTTAACGGAAACACTGTTGTGGAGAATATATTTTAATGGAAACACTGTTGTGGAGAATATATTTTAACTGAAACACTGTTGTGGAGAATATATTTTAACTGAAACACTGTTGTGGAGAATATATTTTAACTGAAACACTGTTGTGGAGAATATATTTTAACTGAAACACTGTTGTGGAGAATATATTTTAATGGAAACACTGTTGTGGAGAATATATTTTAATGGAAACACTGTTGTGGAGAATATATTTTAATGGAAACACTGTTGTGGAGAATATATTTTAATGGAAACACTGTTGTGGAGAATATATTTTAACGGAAACACTGTTGTGGAGAATATATTTTAATGGAAACACTGTTGTGGAGAATATATTTTAATGGAAACACTGTTGTGGAGAATATATTTTAATGGAAACACTGTTGTGGAGAATATATTTTAATGGAAACACTGTTGTGGAGAATATATTTTAACAGAAACACTGTTGTGG
>JABXNX010003562.1:0-27314 GCA_014843695.1 Archivesica marissinica | reverse complement strand
TTATATGTACTATGAACGAGAGTGCTGATAACTATACTTACATGTACTATGAACTAGAGTGCAGATACCTGTAAGTACATGTACTATGAACTAGAGTGCTGATACCTATAATTACATGTACTATGAACTAGAGTGCAGATACCTGTAATTAAATGTACTATGAACTAGAGTGCAGATACCTATAATTACATGTACTATGAACTAGAGTGCAGATACCTATAATTACATGTACTATGAACGAGAGTGCTGATACCTATAATTACATGTACTATGAACGAACTAGAGTGCTGATACCTGTAATTACATGTAATATGAACTAGAGTGCTGATACCTCTAATTACATGTACTATGAACTAGAGTGCTGAAACCTCTAATTACATGTACTATGAACTAGAGTGCTGATACCTGTAATTACATGTACTATGAACTAGAGTGCTCATACCTGTAATTACATGTGCTATAAACTAGAGTGCTGATACCTATAATTACATGTACTATGAACTAGAGTGCTGAAACCTCTAATTACATGTACTATGAACTAGAGTGCTGATACCTGTAAGTACATGTACTATGAACGAGAGTGCTGATACCTGTAATTACATGTACTATGAACTAGAGTGCTGATACCTATAATTACATGTACTATGAACGAGAGTGCTGATACCTATAATTACATGTACTATGAACTAGAGTGCTGATACCTATAATTACATGTACTATGAACGAGAGTGCTGATACCTGTAAGTACATGTACTATGAACGAGAGTGCTGATACCTGTAATTACATGTACTATGAACGAGAGTGCTGATACCTATAATTACATGTACTATGAACGAGAGTGCTGATACCTGTAATTACATGTACTATGAACTAGAGTGCTGATACCTATAATTACATGTACTATGAACTAGAGTGCTGATACCTATAATTATATGTACTATGAACGAGAGTGCTGATACCTATACTTACATGTACTATGAACTAGAGTGCAGATACCTGTAATTACATGTACTATGAACTAGAGTGCTGATACCTATAATTACATGTACTATGAACTAGAGTGCAGAGACCTGTAATTAATGTACTATGAACTAGAGTGCAGATACCTATAATTACATGTACTATGAACTAGAGTGCAGATACCTATAATTACATGTACTATGAACGAGAGTGCTGATACCTATAATTACATGTACTATGAACTAGAGTGCTGATACCTGTAATTACATGTACTATGAAGAGAGTGCTGATACCTATAATTACATGTACTATGAGACTAGAGATGATATCGTAATTACATGTACTATGAACGAGAGTGCTGATACCTGTAATTACATGTACTATGAACTAGAGTGCTGATACCTGTAATTACATGTACTATGAACTAGAGTGCTGATACCTATAATTACATGTACTATGAACGAGAGTGCTGATACCTGTAATTACATGTACTATGAACTAGAGTGCTGATACCTGTAATTACATGTACTATGAACTAGAGTGCTGATACCTATAATTACATGTACTATGAACGAGAGTGCTGATACCTATAATTACATGTACTATGAACTAGAGTGCTGATACCTATAATTACATGTACTATGAACTAGAGTGCTGATACCTATAATTATATGTACTATGAACGAGAGTGCTGATACCTATAATTACATGTACTATGAACGAACTAGAGTGCTGATACCTGTAATTACATGTACTATGAACGAGAATGCTGATACCTATAATTACATGTACTATGAACTAGAGAGCAGATACCTGTAATTACATGTACTATGAAAGAGATAGCTGATACCTATAATTACATGTACTATGAACGAACTAGAGAGATGATACCTGTAATTACATGTACTATGAACGAGAGTGCTGATACCTGTAATTACATGTACTATGAACGAGAGTGCTGATACCTGTAATTACATGTACTATGAACTAGAGTGCTGATACCTATAATTACATGTACTATGAACGAGAGTGCTGATACCTGTAAGTACATGTACTATGAACTAGAGTGCTGATACCTATAATTACATGTACTATGAACTAGAGTGCTGATACCTATAATTATATGTACTATGAACGAGAGTGCTGATACCTATAATTACATGTACTATGAACGAACTAGAGTGCTGATACCTGTAATTACATGTACTATGAACTAGAGTGCTAAAACCTCTAATTACATGTACTATGAACTAGAGTGCAGAGACCTGTAATTACATGTACTATGAACTAGAGTGCTGATACCTATAATTACATGTACTATGAACTAGAGTGCTGAAACCTCTAATTACATGTACTATGAACTAGAGTGCAGAGACCTGTAATTACATGTACTATGAACGAGAGTGCTGATACCTGTAAGTACATGTACTATGAACTAGAGTGCTGATACCTGTAATTACATGTACTATGAACGAGAGTGCTGATACCTATAATTACATGTACTATGAACGAGAGTGCTGATACATTTAATTACATGTAATATGAAAGAACTAGAGTGCTGATACCTGTAATTACATGTACTATGAACGAACTAGAGTGCTGATACCTATAATTACATGTACTATGAACTAAATTGATGATACCACTAATTACATGTACTATGAACTAGAGTGCTGAAACCTCTAATTACATGTACTATGAACTAGAGTGCTGATACCTGTAATTACATATACTATGAACTAGAGTGCTGATACCTGTAATTACATGTACTATGAACTAGTGTGCTGATACCTGTAAGTACATGTACTATGAACGAGAGTGCTGATACCTATAATTACATGTACTATGCACGAGAGTGCTGATACCTGTAAGTACATGTACTATGAACGAGAGTGCTGATACCTGTAATTACATGTACTATGCACGAGAGTGCTGATACCTGTAAGTACATGTACTATGAACGAGAGTGCTGATACCTGTAATTACATGTACTATGAACGAGAGTGCTGATACCTATAATTACATGTACTATGAACTAGAGTGCTGATACCTGTAATTACATGTACTATGAACTAGAGTGCAGATACCTATAATTACATGTACTATGAACGAGAGTGCAGATACCTATAATTACATGTACTATGAACGAGAATGCTGATACCTATAATTACATGTACTATGAACGAGAGTGCAGATACCTGTAATTACATGCACTATGAACTAGAGTGCAGATACCTATAATTACATGTACTATGAACGAGAGTGCTGATACCTATAATTACATGTACTATGAACTAGAGTGCAGATACCTGTAATTACATGTACTATGAACTAGAGTGCTGATACCTATAATTACATGTACTATGAACTAGAGTGCTGATACCTCTAATTACATGTACTATGAACTAGAGTGCAGATACCTGTAATTACATGTACTATGAACTAGAGTGCTGATACCTATAATTACATGTACTATGAACGAGAGTGCAGATACCTCTAATTACATGTACTATGAACTAGAGTGCAGATACCTATAATTACATGTACTATGAACGAGAGTGCAGATACCTATAATTACATGTACTATGAACGAGAGTGCAGATACCTATAATTACATGTACTATGAACGAGAGTGCTGATACCTATAATTACATGTACTATGAACGAACTAGAGTGCTGATACCTGTAATTACATGTAATATGAACTAGAGTGCAGATACCTCTAATTACATGTACTATGAACTAGAGTGCTGAAACCTCTAATTACATGTACTATGAACTAGAGTGCTGATACCTGTAATTACATGTACTATGAACTAGAGTGCTCATACCTGTAATTACATGTGCTATAAACTAGAGTGCTGATACCTATAATTACATGTACTATGAACTAGAGTGCTGAAACCTCTAATTACATGTACTATGAACTAGAGTGCTGATACCTGTAAGTACATGTACTATGAACGAGAGTGCTGATACCTGTAATTACATGTACTATGAACTAGAGTGCTGATACCTATAATTACATGTACTATGAACGAGAGTGCTGATACCTCTAATTACATGTACTATGAACTAGAGTGCTGATACCTATAATTACATGTACTATGAACGAGAGTGCTGATACCTGTAAGTACATGTACTATGAACTAGAGTGCTGATACCTGTAATTACATGTACTATGAACGAGAGTGCTGATACCTATAATTACATGTACTATGAACGAGAGTGCTGATACCTATAATTACATGTACTATGAACTAGAGTGCTGATACCTATAATTACATGTACTATGAACTAGAGTGCTGATACCTATAATTATATGTACTATGAACGAGAGTGCTGATAACTATACTTACATGTACTATGAACTAGAGTGCAGATACCTGTAAGTACATGTACTATGAACTAGAGTGCTGATACCTATAATTACATGTACTATGAACTAGAGTGCAGAGACCTGTAATTAAATGTACTATGAACTAGAGTGCAGTTACCTATAATTACATGTACTATGAACTAGAGTGCAGATACCTATAATTACATGTACTATGAACGAGAGTGCTGATACCTATAATTACATGTACTATGAACGAACTAGAGTGCTGATACCTGTAATTACATGTACTATGAACTAGAGTGCAGATACCTATAATTACATGTACTATGAACTAGAGTGCTGAAACCTCTAATTACATGTACTATGAACTAGAGTGCTGATACCTGTAATTACATGTACTATGAACTAGAGTGCTGATACCTGTAATTACATGTACTATAAACTAGAGTGCTGATACCTATAATTACATGTACTATGAACTAGAGTGCTGAAACCTCTAATTACATGTACTATGAACTAGAGTGCTGATACCTGTAATTACATGTACTATGAACTAGAGTGCTGATACCTGTAATTACATGTACTATGAACTAGAGTGCTGATACCTATAATTACATGTACTATGAACGAGAGTGCTGATACCTGTAATTACATGTACTATGAACTAGAGTGCTGATACCTATAATTACATGTACTATGAACTAGAGTGCTGATACCTGTAATTACATGTACTATGAACTAGAGTGCTGATACCTGTAATTACATGTACTATGAACGAGAGTGCTGATACCTGTAATTACATGTACTATGAACTAGAGTGCTGATACCTGTAATTACATGTACTATGAACGAGAGTGCTGATACCTATAATTACATGTACTATGAACGAGAGTGCTGATACCTATAATTACATGTACTATGAACTAGAGTGCTGATACCTATAATTACATGTACTATGAACTAGAGTGCTGATACCTATAATTACATGTACTATGAACGAGAGTGCTGATACCTATAATTACATGTACTATGAACTAGAGTGCAGATACCTGTAATTACATGTACTATGAACTAGAGTGCTGATCTATAATTACATGTACTATGAACGAGTGCTGATACCTGTAATTAATGTACTATGAAAGAGGCTGATACCTATAATTACATGTACTATGAACGATAGAGTGATGATACCTGTAATTACATGTACTATGAACGAGAGTGCTGATACCTGTAATTACATGTACTATGAACTAGAGTGCTGATACCTGTAATTACATGTACTATGAACTAGAGTGCTGATACCTATAATTACATGTACTATGAACGAGAGTGCTGATACCTGTAATTACATGTACTATGAACTAGAGTGCTGATACCTGTAATTACATGTACTATGAACGAGAGTGCTGATACCTATAATTACATGTACTATGAACGAGAGTGCTGATACCTATAATTACATGTACTATGAACTAGAGTGCTGATACCTATAATTACATGTACTATGAACTAGAGTGCTGATACCTATAATTATATGTACTATGAACGAGAGTGCTGATACCTATAATTACATGTACTATGAACGAACTAGAGTGCTGATACCTGTAATTACATGTACTATGAACGAGAGTGCTGATACCTATAATTACATGTACTATGAACTAGAGTGCAGATACCTGTAATTACATGTACTATGAAAGAGATAGCTGATACCTATAATTACATGTACTATGAACGAACTAGAGAGATGATACCTGTAATTACATGTACTATGAACGAGAGTGCTGATACCTGTAATTACATGTACTATGAACGAGAGTGCTGATACCTGTAATTACATGTACTATGAACTAGAGTGCTGATACCTATAATTACATGTACTATGAACGAGAGTGCTGATACCTGTAAGTACATGTACTATGAACTAGAGTGCTGATACCTATAATTACATGTACTATGAACTAGAGTGCTGATACCTATAATTACATGTACTATGAACGAACTAGAGTGCTGATACCTGTAATTACATGTACTATGAACTAGAGTGCGAAAACCTCTAATTACATGTACTATGAACTAGAGTGCAGAGACCTGTAATTACATGTACTATGAACTAGAGTGCTGATACCTATAATTACATGTACTATGAACTAGAGTGCTGAAACCTCTAATTACATGTACTATGAACTAGAGTGCAGAGACCTGTAATTACATGTACTATGAACGAGAGTGCTGATACCTGTAAGTACATGTACTATGAACTAGAGTGCTGATACCTGTAATTACATGTACTATGAACGAGAGTGCTGATACCTATAATTACATGTACTATGAACGAGAGTGCTGATACATTTAATTACATGTAATATGAAAGAACTAGAGTGCTGATACCTGTAATTACATGTACTATGAACGAACTAGAGTGCTGATACCTATAATTACATGTACTATGAACTAAATTGATGATACCACTAATTACATGTACTATGAACTAGAGTGCTGAAACCTCTAATTACATGTACTATGAACTAGAGTGCTGATACCTGTAATTACATATACTATGAACTAGAGTGCTGATACCTGTAATTACATGTACTATGAACTAGTGTGCTGATACCTGTAAGTACATGTACTATGAACGAGAGTGCTGATACCTATAATTACATGTACTATGCACGAGAGTGCTGATACCTGTAAGTACATGTACTATGAACGAGAGTGCTGATACCTGTAATTACATGTACTATGCACGAGAGTGCTGATACCTGTAAGTACATGTACTATGAACGAGAGTGCTGATACCTGTAATTACATGTACTATGAACGAGAGTGCTGATACCTATAATTACATGTACTATGAACTAGAGTGCTGATACCTGTAATTACATGTACTATGAACTAGAGTGCAGATACCTATAATTACATGTACTATGAACGAGAGTGCAGATACCTATAATTACATGTACTATGAACGAGAATGCTGATACCTATAATTACATGTACTATGAACGAGAGTGCAGATACCTGTAATTACATGTACTATGAACTAGAGTGCAGATACCTATAATTACATGTACTATGAACGAGAGTGCTGATACCTATAATTACATGTACTATGAACTAGAGTGCAGATACCTGTAATTACATGTACTATGAACTAGAGTGCTGATACCTATAATTACATGTACTATGAACTAGAGTGCTGATACCTCTAATTACATGTACTATGAACTAGAGTGCAGATACCTGTAATTACATGTACTATGAACTAGAGTGCTGATACCTATAATTACATGTACTATGAACGAGAGTGCAGATACCTCTAATTACATGTACTATGAACTAGAGTGCAGATACCTATAATTACATGTACTATGAACGAGAGTGCAGATACCTATAATTACATGTACTATGAACGAGAGTGCAGATACCTATAATTACATGTACTATGAACGAGAGTGCTGATACCTATAATTACATGTACTATGAACGAACTAGAGTGCTGATACCTGTAATTACATGTAATATGAACTAGAGTGCAGATACCTCTAATTACATGTACTATGAACTAGAGTGCTGATACCTCTAATTACATGTACTATGAACTAGAGTGCTGATACCTGTAATTACATGTACTATGAACTAGAGTGCTCATACCTGTAATTACATGTGCTATAAACTAGAGTGCTGATACCTATAATTACATGTACTATGAACTAGAGTGCTGAAACCTCTAATTACATGTACTATGAACTAGAGTGCTGATACCTGTAAGTACATGTACTATGAACGAGAGTGCTGATACCTGTAATTACATGTACTATGAACTAGAGTGCTGATACCTATTATTACATGTACTATGAACGAGAGTGCTGATACCTCTAATTACATGTACTATGAACTAGAGTGCTGATACCTATAATTACATGTACTATGAACGAGAGTGCTGATACCTGTAAGTACATGTACTATGAACTAGAGTGCTGATACCTGTAATTACATGTACTATGAACGAGAGTGCTGATACCTATAATTACATGTACTATGAACGAGAGTGCTGATACCTATAATTACATGTACTATGAACTAGAGTGCTGATACCTATAATTACATGTACTATGAACTAGAGTGCTGATACCTATAATTATATGTACTATGAACGAGAGTGCTGATAACTATACTTACATGTACTATGAACTAGAGTGCAGATACCTGTAAGTACATGTACTATGAACTAGAGTGCTGTACTATAATTACATGTACTATGAACTAGAGTGCAGAGACCTGTAATTAAATGTACTATGAACTAGAGTGCAGTTACCTATACTTACATGTACTATGAACTAGAGTGCAGATACCTATAATTACATGTACTATGAACGAGAGTGCTGATACCTATAATTACATGTACTATGAACGAACTAGAGTGCTGATACCTGTAATTACATGTAATATGAACTAGAGTGCAGATACCTCTAATTACATGTACTATGAACTAGAGTGCTGAAACCTCTAATTACATGTACTATGAACTAGAGTGCTTTTTTTGTTTGGTGTGTCTATAATTACATGTACTATGAACTAGAGTGCTGAAACCTCTAATTACATGTACTATGAACTAGAGTGCTGATACCTGTAATTACATGTACTATGAACTAGAGTGCTGATACCTGTAATTACATGTACTATGAACTAGAGTGCTGATACCTATAATTACATGTACTATGAACGAGAGTGCTGATACCTGTAATTACATGTACTATGAACTAGAGTGCTGATACCTATAATTACATGTACTATGAACTAGAGTGCTGATACCTGTAATTACATGTACTATGAACTAGAGTGCTGATACCTGTAATTACATGTACTATGAACGAGAGTGCTGATACCTGTAATTACATGTACTATGAACTAGAGTGCTGATACCTATAATTACATGTACTATGAACTAGAGTGCTGATACCTATAATTACATGTACTATGAACTAGAGTGCTGATACCTATAATTACATGTACTATGAACTAGAGTGCTGATACCTATAATTACATGTACTATGAACTAGAGTGCTGATACCTATAATTACATGTACTATGAACTAGAGTGCTGATACCTATAATTACATGTACTATGAACTAGAGTGCTGATACCTGTAATTACATGTACTATGAACTAGAGTGCTGATCTTAATTAATGTACTATGAAGAGTGCTGTACCTATAATTACATGTACTATGAAAGAGTGCTGATACCTATAATTACATGTACTATGAACGAGAGTGCTGATACCTGTAATTACATGTACTATGAACGAGAGTGCTGATACCTGTAATTACATGTACTATGAACTAGAGTGCTGATACCTATAATTACATGTACTATGAACTAGAGTGTGATACCTGTAATTACATGTACTATGAACGAGAGTGCTGATACCTGTAATTACATGTACTATGAACTAGAGTGCTGATACCTGTAATTACATGTACTATGAACTAGAGTGCTGATACCTATAATTACATGTACTATGAACGAGAGTGCTGATACCTGTAAGTACATGTACTATGAACTAGAGTGCTGATACCTGTAATTACATGTACTATGAACGAGAGTGCTGATACCTATAATTACATGTACTATGAACGAGAGTGCTGATACCTATAATTACATGTACTATGAACTAGAGTGCTGATACCTATAATTACATGTACTATGAACTAGAGTGCTGATACCTATAATTATATGTACTATGAACGAGAGTGCTGATACCTATAATTACATGTACTATGAACGAACTAGAGTGCTGATACCTGTAATTACATGTACTATGAACGAGAATGCTGATACCTATAATTACATGTACTATGAACTAGAGTGCAGATACCTGTAATTACATGTACTATGAAAGAGATAGCTGATACCTATAATTACATGTACTATGAACGAACTAGAGAGATGATACCTGTAATTACATGTACTATGAACGAGAGTGCTGATACCTGTAATTACATGTACTATGAACGAGAGTGCTGATACCTGTAATTACATGTACTATGAACTAGAGTGCTGATACCTATAATTACATGTACTATGAACGAGAGTGCTGATACCTGTAAGTACATGTACTATGAACTAGAGTGCTGATACCTATAATTACATGTACTATGAACTAGAGTGCTGATACCTATAATTACATGTACTATGAACGAACTAGAGTGCTGATACCTGTAATTACATGTACTATGAACTAGAGTGCTAAAACCTCTAATTACATGTACTATGAACTAGAGTGCAGAGACCTGTAATTACATGTACTATGAACTAGAGTGCTGATACCTATAATTACATGTACTATGAACTAGAGTGCTGAAACCTCTAATTACATGTACTATGAACTAGAGTGCAGAGACCTGTAATTACATGTACTATGAACGAGAGTGCTGATACCTGTAAGTACATGTACTATGAACTAGAGTGCTGATACCTGTAATTACATGTACTATGAACGAGAGTGCTGATACCTATAATTACATGTACTATGAACTAGAGTGCTGATACCTTTAATTACATGTACTATGAAAGAACTAGAGTGCTGATACCTGTAATTACATGTACTATGAACGAACTAGAGTGCTGATACCTATAATTACATGTACTATGAACTAGATTGATGATACCACTAATTACATGTACTATGAACTAGAGTGCTGAAACCTGTAATTACATGTACTATGAACTAGAGTGCTGATACCTGTAATTACATGTACTATGAACTAGAGTGCTGATACCTGTAATTACATGTACTATGAACTAGTGTGCTGATACCTGTAAGTACATGTACTATGAACGAGAGTGCTGATACCTATAATTACATGTACTATGCACGAGAGTGCTGATACCTGTAAGTACATGTACTATGAACGAGAGTGCTGATACCTGTAATTACATGTACTATGCACGAGAGTGCTGATACCTGTAAGTACATGTACTATGAACGAGAGTGCTGATACCTGTAATTACATGTACTATGAACGAGAGTGCTGATACCTATAATTACATGTACTATGAACTAGAGTGCTGATACCTGTAATTACATGTACTATGAACTAGAGTGCAGATACCTATAATTACATGTACTATGAACGAGAGTGCTGATACCTATAATTACATGTACTATGAACGAGAGTGCAGATACCTGTAATTACATGCACTATGAACTAGAGTGCTGATACCTATAATTACATGTACTATGAACGAGAGTGCTGATACCTATAATTACATGTACTATGAACTAGAGTGCAGATACCTGTAATTACATGTACTATGAACTAGAGTGCTGATACCTATAATTACATGTACTATGAACGAGAGTGCTGATACCTATAATTACATGTACTATGAACTAGAGTGCTGATACCTCTAATTACATGTACTATGAACTAGAGTGCAGATACCTGTAATTACATGTACTATGAACTAGAGTGCTGATACCTATAATTACATGTACTATGAACGAGAGTGCAGATACCTCTAATTACATGTACTATGAACTAGAGTGCAGATACCTATAATTACATGTACTATGAACGAGAGTGCAGATACCTATAATTACATGTACTATGAACGAGAGTGCAGATACCTATAATTACATGTACTATGAACGAGAGTGCTGATACCTATAATTACATGTACTATGAAGATAGAGTGCTGATACCTTAATTACATGTAATATGAATAGAGTGCGATACCTCTAATTACATGTATATGAACTAGAGTGCTGAAACCTCTAATTATGTACTATGAACTAGAGTGTGTACCTTAATTACATGTACTATGAACTAGAGTGCTGATACCTCTAATTACATGTACTATGAACTAGAGTGCTGATACCTGTAATTACATGTACTATAAACTAGAGTGCTGATACCTATAATTACATGTACTATGAACTAGAGTGCTGATACCTCTAATTACATGTACTATGAACTAGAGTGCTGATACCTGTAAGTACATGTACTATGAACTAGAGTGCTGATACCTGTAATTACATGTACTATGAACTAGAGTGCTGATACCTATAATTACATGTACTATGAACTAGAGTGCTGATACCTGTAATTACATGTACTATGAACTAGAGTGCTGATACCTATAATTACATGTACTATGAACGAGAGTGCTGATACCTGTAATTACATGTACTATGAACTAGAGTGCTGATACCTGTAATTACATGTACTATGAACTAGAGTGCTGATACCTGTAATTACATGTACTATGAACTAGAGTGCTGATACCTATAATTACATGTACTATGAACTAGAGTGCTGATACCTATAATTACATGTACTATGAACTTGATTAATGTACTATGAACTAGAGTGCTGATACCTATAATTACATGTACTATGAACTAGAGTGCTGATACCTGTAATTACATGTACTATGAACTAGAGTGCTGATACCTTAATTACATGTACTATGAACTAGAGTGCTGATACCTGTAATTACATGTACTATGAACGAGAGTGCTGATACCTGTAATTACATGTACTATGAACTAGAGTGCTGATACCTATAATTACATGTACTATGAACTAGAGTGCTGATACCTATAATTACATGTACTATGAACTAGAGTGCTGATACCTGTAATTACATGTACTATGAACTAGAGTGCTGATACCTGTAATTACATGTACTATGAACTAGAGTGCTGATACCTATAATTACATGTACTATGAACGATAGAGTGCTGATACCTATAATTACATGTACTATGAACTAGAGTGCTGATACCTATAATTACATGTACTATGAACTAGAGTGCTGATACCTATAATTACATGTACTATGAACGAGAGTGCTGATACCTATAATTACATGTACTATGAACGAGAGTGCTGATACCTGTAATTACATGTACTATGACGAGAGTGCTGATACCTATAATTACATGTACTATGAACGAACTAGAGAGATGATACCTGTAATTACATGTACTATGAACGAGAGTGCTGATACCTGTAATTACATGTACTATGAACTAGAGTGCTGATACCTGTAATTACATGTACTATGAACTAGAGTGCTGATACCTATAATTACATGTACTATGAACGAGAGTGCTGATACCTGTAAGTACATGTACTATGAACTAGAGTGCTGATACCTGTAATTACATGTACTATGAACGAGAGTGCTGATACCTATAATTACATGTACTATGAACGAGAGTGCTGATACCTATAATTACATGTACTATGAACTAGAGTGCTGATACCTATAATTACATGTACTATGAACTAGAGTGCTGATACCTATAATTATATGTACTATGAACGAGAGTGCTGATACCTATAATTACATGTACTATGAACGAACTAGAGTGCTGATACCTGTAATTACATGTACTATGAACGAGAATGCTGATACCTATAATTACATGTACTATGAACTAGAGTGCAGATACCTGTAATTACATGTACTATGAAAGAGATAGCTGATACCTATAATTACATGTACTATGAACGAACTAGAGAGATGATACCTGTAATTACATGTACTATGAACGAGAGTGCTGATACCTGTAATTACATGTACTATGAACGAGAGTGCTGATACCTGTAATTACATGTACTATGAACTAGAGTGCTGATACCTATAATTACATGTACTATGAACGAGAGTGCTGATACCTGTAAGTACATGTACTATGAACTAGAGTGCTGATACCTATAATTACATGTACTATGAACTAGAGTGCTGATACCTATAATTATATGTACTATGAACGAGAGTGCTGATACCTATAATTACATGTACTATGAACGAACTAGAGTGCTGATACCTGTAATTACATGTACTATGAACTAGAGTGCTAAAACCTCTAATTACATGTACTATGAACTAGAGTGCAGAGACCTGTAATTACATGTACTATGAACTAGAGTGCTGATACCTATAATTACATGTACTATGAACTAGAGTGCTGAAACCTCTAATTACATGTACTATGAACTAGAGTGCAGAGACCTGTAATTACATGTACTATGAACTAGAGTACGGATACCTGTAATTACATGTACTATGAACTAGTGTGCTGATACCTATACTTACATGTACTATGCACGAACTAGAGTGCTGGTACCTATAATTACATGTACTATGAACTATGGTGCTGAAACCTCTAATTACATGTACTATGAACTAGAGTGCAGAGACCTGTAATTACATGTACTATGAACTAGAGTGCTGATACCTGTAATTACATGTACTATGAACTAGAGTACTGATACCTATAATTACATGTACTATGCACGAGAGTGCTGATACCTGTAAGTACATGTACTATGAACTAGAGTGCTGATACCTATAATTACATGTACTATGAACGAACTAGAGTGCTGATACCTATAATTACATGTACTATGCACGAGAGTGCTGATACCTGTAAGTACATGTACTATGAACTAGAGTGCTGATACCTGTAATTACATGTACTATGAACGATCTAGAGTGCTGATACCTGTAAGTACATGTACTATGAACTA
Source organism: Archivesica marissinica (assembly GCA_014843695.1). Lineage (NCBI taxonomy): Eukaryota > Metazoa > Mollusca > Bivalvia > Venerida > Vesicomyidae > Archivesica > Archivesica marissinica. Next base: position 12,460 of record JABXNX010003562.1, on the reverse strand, counting down.
GAGTGCTGATACCTATAATTACATGTACTATGAACGAGAGTGCTGATACCTGTAATTACATGTACTATGAACGAGAGTGCTAATACCTATAATTACATGTACTATGAACTAGAGTGCTGAAACCTCTAATTACATGTACTATGAACTAGAGTGCAGATACCTATAATTACATGTACTATGAACGAGAGTGCAGATACCTATAATTACATGTACTATGAACGAGAGTGCTGATACCTATAATTACATGTACTATGAGTGAGAGTGCTGATACCTGTAATTACATGTACTATGAACTAGAGTGCTGATACTTATATTTACATGTACTATGAACGAGAGTGCTGATACCTATAATTACATGTACTATGAACGAGAGTGCTGATACCTGTAATTACATGTACTATGAACTAGAGTGCTGATACCTATAATTACATGTACTATGCACGAGAGTGCTGATACCTATAATTACATGTACTATGCACGAGAGTGCTGATACCTATAATTACATGTACTATGCACGAGAGTGCTGATACCTATAATTACATGTACTATGAACTAGAGTGCTGATACCTATAATTACATGTACTATGAACGAGAGTGCTGATACCTGTAATTACATGTACTATGAACGAGAGTGCTGATACCTGTAATTACATGTACTATGAACTAGAGTGCTGATACCTATAATTACATGTACTATGAACGAGAGTGCTGATACCTATAATTGCATGTACTATGAACTAGAGTGCAGATACCGATAATTACATGTACTATGAACTAGAGTGCTGATACCTGTAATTACATGTACTATGAACGAGAGTGCTGATACCTATAATTACATGTACTATGAACTAGAGTGCTGATACCTGTAATTACATGTACTATGAACTAGAGTGCAGATACCTATAATTACATGTACTATGAACTAGAGTGCAGATACCTATAATTACATGTACTATGAACGAGAGTGCTGATAACTATAAGTACATGTACTATGAACGAACTAGAGTGCTGATACCTATAATTACATGTACTATGAACTAGAGTGCTGAAACGTCTAATTACATGTACTATGAACTAGAGTGCAGATACCTGTAATTACATGTACTATGAACTAGAGTGCTGATACCTATAATTACATGTACTATGAACGAGAGTGCTGATACCTATAATTACATGTACTATGAACGAACAGAGTGCTGATACCTGTAATGACATATAATATGAACTAGAGTGCAGATACCTATAATTACATGTACTATGAACGAACTAGAGTGCTGATACATGTAAGTACATGTACTATGAACTAGAGTGCTGATACCTATAATTACATGTACTATGAACTAGAGTGCTGAAACCTCTAATTACATGTACTATGAACTAGAGTGCTGATACCTATAATTACATGTACTATGAACTAGAGTGCTGATACCTGTAATTACATGTACTATGAACGAGAGTGCTGATACCTATAATTACATGTACTATGAACTAGAGTGCAGATACCTGTAATTACATGTACTATGAACTAGAGTGCAGATACCTATAATTACATGTACTATGAACTAGAGTGCTGATACCTATAATTACATGTACTATGAACGAGAGTGCTGATACCTGTAATTACATGTACTATGAACGAGAGTGCTGATACCTGTAATTACATGTACTATGAACTAGAGTGCTGATACCTATAATTACATGTACTATGAACGAGAGTGCTGATACCTATAATTACATGTACTATGAACTAGAGTGCTGATACCTATAATTACATGTACTATGAACTAGAGTGCTGATACCTGTAATTACATGTACTATGAACGAGAGTGCTGATACCTGTAATTACATGTACTATGAACTAGAGTGCTGATACCTATAATTACATGTACTATGAACGAGAGTGCTGATACTATAATTACATGTACTATGAACGAACTAGAGTGCTGATACCTATAATTACATGTACTATGAACTAGAGTGCTGAAACGTCTAATTACATGTACTATGAACTAGAGTGCAGATACCTGTAATTACATGTACTATGAACTAGAGTGCTGATACCTATAATTACATGTACTATGAACTAGAGTGCTGATACCTATAATTACATGTACTATGAACGAACTAGAGTGCTGATACATGTAAGTACATGTACTATGAACTAGAGTGCTGATACCTATAATTACATGTACTATGAACTAGAGTGCTGAAACCTCTAATTACATGTACTATGAACTAGAGTGCAGAGACCTGTAATTACATTGTACTATGAACTAGAGTGCTGATACCTATAATTACATGTAATATGAACTAGAATGCTGATACCTGTAATTACATGTACTATGACGAGAGTGCAGATACCTATAATTACATGTACTATGAACTAGAGTGCAGATACCTGTAATTACATGTAATATGAACTAGAGTGCAGATACCTATGATTACATGTACTATGAACGAACTAGAGTGCTGATGCCTATTAGTACATGTACTATGAACTAGAGTGCAGTTACCTATAATTACATGTTCTATGAACTAGAGTGCAGATACCAATAATTACATGTACTATGAACGAGAGTGCTGATACATGTAATTACATGTACTATGAACTAGAGTGCAGTTACCTATAATTACATGTACTATGAACTAGAGTGCTGATACCTGTAATTACATGTACTATGAACTAGAGTGCTGATACCTATACTTACATGTACTATGAACTAGAGTGCAGAGACCTGTAATTACATGCACTATGAACTAGAGTCCAGTTACCTATAATTACATGTACTATGAACTAGAGTGCTGATACATAATTACATGTACTATGAACGAGATTGCTGATACCAATAATTACATGTACTATGAACGAACTAGAGTGCTGATACCTGTAATTACATGTACTATGAACGAGAGTGCTGATACCTATAATTACATGTACTATGAACTAGAGTGCATATACCTGTAATTACATGTACTATGAACGAGAGTGCTGATACCTCTAAGTACATGTACTATGAACGAACTAGAGTGCTGATACCTGTAATTACATGTACTATGAACGAGAGTGCTGATACCTATAATTACATGTACTATGAACGAGAGTGCATATACCTGTAATTACATGTACTATGAACTAGAGTGCTGATACCTCTAATTACATGTACTATGAACGAACTAGAGTGCTGATACCTGTAATTACATGTACTATGAACGAGAGTGCTGATACATTTAATTACATGTACTATGAAAGAACTAGAGTGCTGATACCTGTAATTACATGTACTATGAACGAACTAGAGTGCTGATACCTATAATTACATGTACTATGAACTAAAGTGCTGATACCACTAATTACATGTACTATGAACTAGAGTGCTGAAACCTCTAATTACATGTACTATGAACTAGAGTGCTGAAACCTGTAATTACATATACTATGAACTAGAGTGCTGATACCTGTAATTACATGTACTATGAACTAGAGTGCTGATACCTGTAAGTACATGTACTATGAACGAGAGTGCTGATACCTATAATTACATGTACTATGAACGAACTAGAGTGCTGATACCTGTAATGACATGTAATATGAACTAGAGTGCAGATACCTATAATTACATGTACTATGATCGAACTAGAGTGCTGATACATGTAAGTACATGTACTATGAACTAGAGTGCTGATACCTATAATTACATGTACTATGAACTAGAGTGCTGAAACCTCTAATTACATGTACTATGAACTAGAGTGCAGAGACCTGTAATTACATTGTACTATGAACTAGAGTGCTGATACCTATAATTACATGTAATATGAACTAGAATGCTGATACCTGTAATTACATGTACTATGACGAGAGTGCAGATACCTATAATTACATGTACTATGAACTAGAGTGCAGATACCTGTAATTACATGTAATATGAACTAGAGTGCAGATACCTATGATTACATATACTATGAACGAACTAGAGTGCTGATGTCTATTAGTACATGTACTATGAACTAGAGTGTAGTTACCTATAATTACATGTTCTATGAACTAGAGTGCAGATACCAATAATTACATGTACTATGAACGAGAGTGCTGATACATGTAATTACATGTACTATGAACTAGAGTGCAGTTACCTATAATTACATGTACTATGAACTAGATTGCTGATACCTGTAATTACATTTACTATGAACTAGAGTGCTGATACCTATACTTACATGTACTATGAACTAGAGTGCAGAGACCTGTAATTACATGCACTATGAACTAGAGTCCAGTTACCTATAATTACATGTACTATGAACTAGAGTGCTGATACATGTAATTACATGTACTATGAACGAGAGTGCTGATACCAATAATTACATGTACTATGAACGAACTAGAGTGCTGATACCTGTAATTACATGTACTATGAACGAGAGTGCTGATACCTATAATTACATGTACTATGAACTAGAGTGCATATACCTGTACTTACATGTACTATGAACGAGAGTGCTGATACCTCTAATTACATGTACTATGAACGAACTAGAGTGCTGATACCTGTAATTACATGTACTATGAACGAGAGTGCTGATACCTATAATTACATGTACTATGAACGAGAGTGCATAGACCTGTAATTACATGTACTATGAACTAGAGTGCTGATACCTCTAATTACATGTACTATGAACGAACTAGAGTGCTGATACCTGTAATTACATGTACTATGAACGAGAGTGCTGATACATTTAATTACATGTACTATGAAAGAACTAGAGTGCTGATACCTGTAATTACATGTACTATGAACGAACTAGAGTGCTGATACCTATAATTACATGTACTATGAACTAAATTGATGATACCACTAATTACATGTACTATGAACTAGAGTGCTGAAACCTCTAATTACATGTACTATGAACTAGAGTGCTGATACCTGTAATTACATATACTATGAACTAGAGTGCTGATACCTGTAATTACATGTACTATGAACTAGTGTGCTGATACCTGTAAGTACATGTACTATGAACGAGAGTGCTGATACCTATAATTACATGTACTATGCACGAGAGTGCTGATACCTGTAAGTACATGTACTATGAACGAGAGTGCTGATACCTGTAATTACATGTACTATGCACGAGAGTGCTGATACCTGTAAGTACATGTACTATGAACGAGAGTGCTGATACCTGTAATTACATGTACTATGAACGAGAGTGCTGATACCTATAATTACATGTACTATGAACTAGAGTGCTGATACCTGTAATTACATGTACTATGAACTAGAGTGCAGATACCTATAATTACATGTACTATGAACGAGAGTGCAGATACCTATAATTACATGTACTATGAACGAGAATGCTGATACCTATAATTACATGTACTATGAACGAGAGTGCAGATACCTGTAATTACATGCACTATGAACTAGAGTGCAGATACCTATAATTACATGTACTATGAACGAGAGTGCTGATACCTATAATTACATGTACTATGAACTAGAGTGCAGATACCTGTAATTACATGTACTATGAACTAGAGTGCTGATACCTATAATTACATGTACTATGAACGAGAGTGCTGATACCTATAATTACATGTACTATGAACTAGAGTGCTGATACCTCTAATTACATGTACTATGAACTAGAGTGCAGATACCTGTAATTACATGTACTATGAACTAGAGTGCTGATACCTATAATTACATGTACTATGAACGAGAGTGCAGATACCTCTAATTACATGTACTATGAACTAGAGTGCAGATACCTGTAATTACATGTACTATGAACGAGAGTGCAGATACCTATAATTACATGTACTATGAACGAGAGTGCAGATACCTATAATTACATGTACTATGAACGAGAGTGCAGATACCTATAATTACATGTACTATGAACGAGAGTGCTGATACCTATAATTACATGTACTATGAACGAACTAGAGTGCTGATACCTGTAATTACATGTAATATGAACTAGAGTGCAGATACCTCTAATTACATGTACTATGAACTAGAGTGCTGAAACCTCTAATTACATGTACTATGAACTAGAGTGCTGATACCTGTAATTACATGTACTATGAACTAGAGTGCTCATACCTGTAATTACATGTGCTATAAACTAGAGTGCTGATACCTATAATTACATGTACTATGAACTAGAGTGCTGAAACCTCTAATTACATGTACTATGAACTAGAGTGCTGATACCTGTAAGTACATGTACTATGAACGAGAGTGCTGATACCTGTAATTACATGTACTATGAACTAGAGTGCTGATACCTATAATTACATGTACTATGAACGAGAGTGCTGATACCTCTAATTACATGTACTATGAACTAGAGTGCAGATACCTATAATTACATGTACTATGAACGAGAGTGCAGATACCTATAATTACATGTACTATGAACGAGAGTGCAGATACCTATAATTACATGTACTATGAACGAGAGTGCAGATACCTATAATTACATGTACTATGAACGAGAGTGCTGATACCTATAATTACATGTACTATGAACAAACTAGAGTGCTGATACCTGTAATTACATGTAATATGAACTAGAGTGCAGATACCTATAATTACATGTACTATGAACGAACTAGAGTGCTGATACCTGTAAGTACATGTACTATGAACAAGAGTGCTGATACCTATAATTACATGTACTATGAACTAGAGTGCTGAAACCTCTAATTACATGTACTATAAACTAGAGTGCAGAAACCTGTAATTACATGTACTATGAACTAGAGTGCTGATACCTATAATTACATGTAATAGGAACTAGAATGCTGATACCTGTAATTACATGTACTATGAACTAGAGTGCATATACCTATGATTACATGTACTATGAACGAACTAGAGTGCTGATGCCTATTAGTACATGTACTATGAACTAGAGTGCAGTTACCTATAATTACATGTACTATGAACTAGAGTGCAGATACCTATAATTACATGTACTATGAACGAGAGTGCTGATACATGTAATTACATGTACTATGAACTAGAGTGCAGTTACATATAATTACATGTACTATGAACTAGAGTGCTGATACCTATACTTACATGTACTATGAACTAGAGTGCATATACCTGTAATTACATGTACTATGAACTAGAGATCTGATACCTATAATTACATGTACTATGAACTAGAGTGCAGAGACCTGTAATTACATGTACTATGAACTAGAGTGCAGTTACCTATAATTACATGTACTATGAACTAGAGTGCTGATACATGTAATTATATGTACTATGAACGAGAGTGCTGATACCAATAATTACATGTACTATGAACGAACTAGAGCGCTGATACCTGTAATTACATGTACTATGAACGAGAGTGCTGATACCTGTAATTACATGTACTATGAACGAGAGTACTGATACCTCTAATTACATGTACTATGAACGAACTAGAGTGCTGATACCTGTAATTACATGTACTATGAACGAACTAGAGTGCTGATACCTGTAATTACATGTACTATGAACGAGAGTGCTGATACCTATAATTTCATGTACTATGAACGAACTAGAGTGCTGATACCTGTAATTACATGTACTATGAACGAATAGAGTGCTGAAATCTCTAATTACATGTACTATGAACTATAGTGCAGATACCTGTAATTACATGTACTATGAACTAGAGTGCTGATACCTGTAATTACATGTACTATGAACTAGAGTGCTGATACCTATAATTACATGTACTATGAACTAGAGTGCAGATACCTCTAATTACATTTACTATGAACTAGAGTGCTGATACCTCTAATTACATTTACTATGAACGAACTATAGTGCTGAAACCTCTAATTACATGTACTATGAACTAGAGTGCAGATACCTGTAATTACATGTACTATGAACTAGAGTGCTGATACCTATAATTACATGTACTATGAACGAACTAGAGTGCTGATACCTGTCATTACATGTACTATAAACTAGAGTGCTGATACCTATAATTACATGTACTATGAACTAGAGTGCTGAAACCTCTAATTACATGTACTATGAACGATCTAGAGCGCTGATACCTGTAATTACATGTACTATGAACGAGAGTGCTGATACCTGTAATTACATGTACTATGAACGAGAGTACTGATACCTGTAATTACATGTACTATGAACGAACTAGAGTGCTGATACCTGTAATTACATGTACTATGAACGAGAGTGCTGATACCTATAATTTCATGTACTATGAACGATAGAGTGCTGATACCTGTAATTACATGTACTATGAACTAGAGTGCTGAAACCTCTAATTACATGTACTATGAACTAGAGTGCAGATACCTGTAATTACATGTACTATGAACTAGAGTGCTGATACCTGTAATTACATGTACTATGAACTAGAGTGCTGATACCTATAATTACATGTACTATGAACTAGAGTGCAGATACCTCTAATTACATTTACTATGAACTAGAGTGCTGATACCTCTAATTACATTTACTATGAACGATAGTGCTGAAACCTCTAATTACATGTACTATGAACTAGAGTGCAGATACCTGTAATTACATGTACTATGAACTAGAGTGCTGATACCTATAATTACATGTACTATGAACGAACTAGAGTGCTGATACCTGTCATTACATGTACTATAAACTAGAGTGCTGATACCTATAATTACATGTACTATGAACTAGAGTGCTGAAACCTCTAATTACATGTACTATGAACTAGAGTGCAGAGACCTGTAATTACATGTACTATGAACTAGATTGCTGATACCTATACTTACATGTACTATGAACTAGAGTGCTGAAACGTCTAATTACATGTACTATGAACTAGAGTGCAGATACCTGTAATTACATGTACTATGAACGAGAGTGCTGATACCTGTACTTACATGTACTATGAACTAGAGTGCTGATACCTATAATTACATGTACTATGAACTAGAGTGCTGATACCTATAATTACATGTACTATGAACTAGAGTGCTGATACCTGTAATTACATGTACTATGAACTAGAGTGCTGATACCTGTAATTACAAGTACTATGAACGAGAGTGCTGATACCTGTAATTACATGTACTATGAACGAACTAGAGTGCTGATACCTATAATTACATGTACTATGAACTAGAGTGCTGATACCTATAATTACATGTACTATGAACTAGAGTGCTGAAACCTCTAATTACATGTACTATGAACTAGAGTGCTGATACCTGTAATTACATGTACTATACACTAGAGTGCTGATACCTATAATTACATGTACTATGAACTAGAGTGCTGAAACCTCTAATTACATGTACTATAAACTAGAGTGCAGAAACCTGTAATTACATGTACTATGAACTAGAGTGCTGATACCTATAATTACATGTAATAGGAACTAGAATGCTGATACCTGTAATTACATGTACTATGAACTAGAGTGCATATACCTATGATTACATGTACTATGAACGAACTAGAGTGCTGATGCCTATTAGTACATGTACTATGAACTAGAGTGCAGTTACCTATAATTACATGTACTATGAACTAGAGTGCAGATACCTATAATTACATGTACTATGAACGAGAGTGCTGATACATGTAATTACATGTACTATGAACTAGAGTGCAGTTACATATAATTACATGTACTATGAACTAGAGTGCTGATACCTATACTTACATGTACTATGAACTAGAGTGCATATACCTGTAATTACATGTACTATGAACTAGAGATCTGATACCTATAATTACATGTACTATGAACTAGAGTGCAGAGACCTGTAATTACATGTACTATGAACTAGAGTGCAGTTACCTATAATTACATGTACTATGAACTAGAGTGCTGATACATGTAATTATATGTACTATGAACGAGAGTGCTGATACCAATAATTACATGTACTATGAACGAACTAGAGCGCTGATACCTGTAATTACATGTACTATGAACGAGAGTGCTGATACCTGTAATTACATGTACTATGAACGAGAGTACTGATACCTCTAATTACATGTACTATGAACGAACTAGAGTGCTGATACCTGTAATTACATGTACTATGAACGAACTAGAGTGCTGATACCTGTAATTACATGTACTATGAACGAGAGTGCTGATACCTATAATTTCATGTACTATGAACGAACTAGAGTGCTGATACCTGTAATTACATGTACTATGAACTAGAGTGCTGAAATCTCTAATTACATGTACTATGAACTATAGTGCAGATACCTGTAATTACATGTACTATGAACTAGAGTGCTGATACCTGTAATTACATGTACTATGAACTAGAGTGCTGATACCTATAATTACATGTACTATGAACTAGAGTGCAGATACCTCTAATTACATTTACTATGAACTAGAGTGCTGATACCTCTAATTACATTTACTATGAACGAACTAGAGTGCTGAAACCTCTAATTACATGTACTATGAACTAGAGTGCAGATACCTGTAATTACATGTACTATGAACTAGAGTGCTGATACCTATAATTACATGTACTATGAACGAGAGTGCTGATACCTGTCATTACATGTACTATAAACTAGAGTGCTGATACCTATAATTACATGTACTATGAACTAGAGTGCTGAAACCTCTAATTACATGTACTATGAACTAGAGTGCAGAGACCTGTAATTACATGTACTATGAACTAGAGTGCTGATACCTATAATTACATGTACTATGAACTAGAGTGCTGAAACGTATTACATGTACTATGAACTAGAGTGCAGATACCTGTAATTACATGTACTATGAATGAGAGTGCTGATACCTGTAATTACATGTACTATGAACTAGAGTGCTGATACCTATAATTACATGTACTATGAACTAGAGTGCTGATACCTATAATTACATGTACTATGAACTAGAGTGCTGATACCTGTAATTACATGTACTATGAACTAGAGTGCTGATACCTGTAATTACATGTACTATGAACGAGAGTGCTGATACCTATAATTACATGTACTATGAACGAACTAGAGTGCTGATACCTATAATTACATGTACTATGAACTAGAGTGCTGATACCTATAATTACATGTACTATGAACTAGAGTGCTGAAACCTCTAATTACATGTACTATGAACTAGAGTGCTGATACCTGTAATTACATGTACTATACACTAGAGTGCTGATACCTATAATTACATGTACTATGAACTAGAGTGCTGAAACCTCTAATTACATGTACTATGAACTAGAGTGCTGATACCTGTAAGTACATGTACTATGAACGAGAGTGCTGTTACCTGTAATTACATGTACTATGAACGAGAGTGCTGATACCTATACTTACATGTACTATGAACTAGAGTGCTGATGCCTGTAATTACATGTACTATGAACTAGAGTGCAGATACCTATAATTACATGTACTATGAACGAGAGTGCATATACCTATAATTACATGTACTATGAACTAGAGTGCTGATACCTCTAATTACATGTACTATGAACGAGAGTTCAGATACCTGTAATTACATGTACTATGAACTAGAGTGCAGATACCTATAATTACATGTGCTATGAACGAGAGTGCTGATACCTATAATTACATGTACTATGAACTGGAGTGCTGATACCTATAATTACATGTACTATGAACTAGAGTGCTGATACCTATAAATATATGTACTATGAACTAGAGTGCTGATAACTCTAATTACATGTACTATGAACTAGAGTGCTGATACCTGTAATTACATGTACTATGAACGAGAGTGCTGATACCTGTAATTACATGTACTATGAACTAGAGTGCTGATACCTATAATTACATGTACTATGAACTAGAGTGCTGATACCTATAATTACATGTACTATGAACTAGAGTGCTGATACCTGTAATTACATGTACTATGAACTAGAGTGCTGATACCTGTAATTACATGTACTATGAACGAGAGTGCTGATACCTGTAATTACATGTACTATGAACGAACTAGAGTGCTGATACCTATAATTACATGTACTATGAACTAGAGTGCTGATACCTATAATTACATGTACTATGAACTAGAGTGCTGAAACCTCTAATTACATGTACTATGAACTAGAGTGCTGATACCTGTAATTACATGTACTATGAACTAGAGTGCTGATACCTGTAATTACATGTACTATGAACTAGAGTGCTGAAACCTCTAATTACATGTACTATGAACTAGAGTGCAGATACCTGTAATTACATGTACTATGAACTAGAGTGCTGATACCTATAATTACATGTACTATGAACTAGAGTGCTGATACCTGTAATTACATGTACTATGAACTAGAGTGCAGATACCTATAATTACATGTACTATGAACGATAGAGTGCTGATACCTATAATTACATGTACTATGAACTAGAGTGCAGTTACCTATAATTACATGTACTATGAACTAGAGTGCAGATAC